>NDGM011197265.1:0-34204 GCA_002564305.1 Octomys mimax
CACACACACACACACACACACACACAATAAATAAATAAATAAATGTTTAAAAAAAAAAAGAAAAGAAACTACACACTGTTATTAACAGCGCCTCATCAAAGAATATTATAATGGAACATATACATATAAGATTGCCTTCATAATATGTCACCAGAGAAATGAAAAGTAAAGCAACAGTAGGTACCACTACTCATGTATTGCAGGTCCAAATTCAGAACATCACCAAGGCCAAATTCAGATAAAGTTATAGAGCGAAGTAACTCTCACTCATTCCTAATGGAAATGAAAAATGATTTCACTCTTTTGGAAGATAAGTGGTGGTTTCTAAAACAAACTAAATATAAACTACACTATGATTCAGTAATCGTATTCCTTGGTACTTACTCAAAGGAGATAAAATCTTATCACCACTCAAAAACTTACAAACATATACATAATAAATTATTTTTCATAGTTGCCCAAACCTGGAAGCAAGACACCCTTCAATAAAAAAATCACTTGGTATCCATCTAGAAACCAGGAGATATTTACTGTTCAAAAGGAGTAAACTTCAAGTCATGAAGCCTCTGAAGGAAATTTAACTTCATATTAACAACTAAAACGAGGCAATATTAAAAGGCCATAATTCTATGATTATAACTATATGACATTCTTGGAAACTCAAAAGTATGAAAACAGCAGGAAGATGCATGGTTGCCAAAGCTTTGATAAGGGACACAGTACAAGCAGGTGGAATAGAAGAATGTATGGAACTGAAAACACTGTAATACTCTATTATTACACAATTTTGCGTATTATTACACAATTATTCAACATTAAGGATGGAATGTAATAGAAACTATAGATGATATATCAATTCAGTTTCTTTCTTTCTTTTTTTTTTTTTTGGAACTGGGTATTGAACTCAGGTCCTTGCGCTTGCCAGGGTAGCGCTTATTCCACTGAGCCATCACCCTGGCTCCTAGTGCACTTTCGTTAATGTAAAAATTGCACTATTCTGGGGGTCTTCCCATTAGCTCAATTGTTTAAGTGCCTGCTTTAACAAAACATTCAGGCTCAGAATGCTATGGTTGGAACCACGATATTACTGCCAAACCAGAAATGCCCTGAAGGCATCTGGAGACAACTAAAAAAAAAAAAACAAAAACCAAAAATCCTTCTGCCACAAAAATTGTACCACTCTGGTGGAGTATAATGCTACTGTTGAAACTGTGCAGGAACAGAGGATATATAGTAAATTGCTATCCATTTAAAGCAAATTTGAAATTTTTATTGAAAATATTTATTTATTTATTTATTTATTCAATACAGGTTCTCCCTATGCAGTTCAGACTCATAGTGATCCTCCTGTCTCAGCCTCCCTATTGCTGGAATTACAGGCATGTGTCACCACACCTGGTTTTGGTGGCTGGCTCAGCATGGCATGTGGTACCAGGGATTGAATCCAGGTTCTTGTGCTTGCCAGGCAGTCTCTTACCAGGCACCAAGCAATCTCTCCAGACTCATTTTTTTTTTAAAAAAATATTTTTCTGGAAATACAAAACTTCTTTAAAAATAAGTCCATATATAAATAACTACTAGTACTAATTTACTATGCATAATAGAAGTCATGTTTGTGTGTATATGTGTACATATTAGTTGTAGTAATTTCATGTATGGAGCATTGTTTGAAGCAAGTATTCTATTCTTTATATTGATGGACCAGAAGGTTAAACAAAAGCAATAGGCCAACCTTCCTTCTGCAGCCATTTAGCAAAGGCATATGAAGTGATCATGAGGTGATACGCAATGCTTAATCAAACAATAAGAAACCATCAATGAACAAACATTAGCATATTCTTCCACTGAGTGAACTAAGAAAAATGGAGTAAGAGGATACAGTGGTGTAAATAAGCATGCATCTATGATCCAGTGTATCAGGAACTGGTGTTCAGAGGCAGGTGCACCAGACTGAAATAGCCAGTGATACAGTGACTCTATCTCAGAGATTATTGAGGGTAGCATCACAGAAGTTAGCTCTAGGGTGGACCTCAAGGAGTAGGCATCAGACTCTCTGCAAGGGAGTAATTTGTTGTAAGAAAAAAAAAGTATGGGAAGAGAACAGAAGCCTAAAAATATGTTGAGAAGTATCTGTGGGCAGGTTGTCGGATTAGTGTCTTCAGGGCCAGTATGGTGATTTGGAGGCAGATCGGAGAGGTCCAATACTAGCCTATCTTCAGCCCTTGTGGTCAAGAGACAGTGAATCACCTCATGGATGATTACTTATTTTTCCCTCTGATTGTATGATTTCCTAGGCTGTAATCTCTGTATAGCTTAGATGCTACTCATAGAACTATAGTGAAATAATCCATTGACTAAAGACACAGAAATGAGGTTAGCCTCTGAGGGTTAATGTAATAAAAACACATATATTCATTAAAACTCACCATTTATAAAGGAAACTCATAGATTTTGTGTAAATGAATGGATAAAGAGCACAGAAAAACTATTCAAAGCAAAAATTATATAGTCAGAGTTTTCAAATTTTCTATCTATTCTTATTAGCCATGCAACTGTGAGTAGTTCTTTAGCCTCTTGAATTTAGAGTTTTTTCCCCCTTAGTAAAATGAAGCTGGTAATTTCCATATTGTGTTGTTCTGAAGATCACACATGAATTGTTTTACACATGCAAGTACAATACATACTCATTCTTACTGCTGTATTTACTGAGAGCATCATCAATTAGCTTTTGCTATGTAGCCAAACCTAAAATTCATTCTTAAATGAATTTAAGAATGAAACAATTTAAGAATGAAACAATTATTATTTAGTTACCAATTATGTATCTTGTCAGCGTGCTTCCCTGGGGTAGACTGCATGGTTCCTCTGGTCTCAGTCCATCTGTAGTAGAGCAGGGGCAGGCTCATCCAGGGCATGGTGAGCTGGATGGCTCCTCTCTGTTGCCACACTACCTTTCGTTCTTTACCAAGCCAGGTGGGCTTATTCCATGCCTATGTGCGAACTCAAGGGAGTGAGCAGATGAGTCCAAGCCTCTACTACTTGACTTGGCACTGGAGCAACATCATTCTGTCATGTGCCATTCAATACAAGTCAAAAAGTTAGCCCAAATCCAAGGGCTGGGTAAATAAAGTCCCCTCTTGATTAAAGTAGCTGTTGAGGTACCTGGACATGGAAGAGAACACACTTTTTCAGTCTACCACAAGAGCATGTGGATGTAAAAATCAACCAGAACCCTTAATGTAAGTTGAAAGGATAGGAAATCAATATAGTAAAGTCTTGATGTAGGAAAGAGAAACTTGGATTCCAAAGAACTGAGGTTAATCCCAGGCTCTTCTATTGATTAACTTGATCTGGCAAAGAAACTTAAATTATTTGTGCATCATTATCTCAGTAAAAGGTTCTCTAAATTTATTGTTTTGTGAAAAATAAATGAGATAATGCATATGAGAATGTATGTTCAAACATAAATATGGAAACAAATATAACAAGTTGTGATTCTTTGATAAAAGTGATTAAAAAAATTCTGAAACTCCTTACATGGTATCATCTATCTTTGGAATGTTTTCTTTAGAATCTGCAAAGGACTAACATTTGAACATTGGTAATAGTAATAAAATACATATTAATTTCTTCCCAAAGTTATCTTTTTCAATATTATTTTCAGGTACAAATTTAATGAGTCCCTATTATACATAAAATGCAATGTCAGGTATCATATAGACAGTCAGACAGACAGAAAGATAGATAGTATAATCAACCAAAAGTTAGATCATCTTTTATTAAATATACAAAGATTAATTAAATTCAACATACAAAATATGCAAAGAACTCTGAATGATCTCAAATTTAGGATGACTTGTGCATTTGGGAAGATCTAGAATACAGAAGTCTTCCTAGTAGGCAAAGTACAAATAAAGAGCAGGAGTTTAGTACATAAAAAGCTGTACTATTCAAGTACTCTTTTTTTTTAAATCTATTTGGCACAAGTTCTCACTATGCAGCTTGCACTAGTAGTGATCCTCCTGTTTTCTGCCTCCTTTGCACTGGATTTAAAGGGTTTGCCTCCGTACCAAGTCTCAGTGGCCAGCTCAGCAGACCTGGGGGTGGGGCCAGCATGGCCTGTAGCGATAAGGATCAAACCCTGATCCCTGCGCTTGCCTAAGTGGCCACTGAGCTATCTCACCAGCCCTAGAAAGGTCTAATATTCAAATGCTTTGATGATTAGAAACATCATTTTAGCCCTTCATCTCCATTCTGTAACTGCTTATACCTTCTCCTACCTGCATCCCATGCTATTTCTCATGAATGATAACATTCATTTTTTTAAATATCAGCCCAAATGAATTATTTGCTATTTTTTAAGTATTAGACTTATGCCTTTGCTGTTGCTACAGAGGGTGCTGTGGTTCATTTTTGCATGTTTATTTGTTTGGGCGGGGGTTTCTTTCAAACCAATTTGCAATAAACACCTTGGTGATTTTGGATTCATTTCTGTCACCTGTCTCTTTTTTCTGGTGCATTCCCTGATTCTCACAGTACACATGACTGCCTTCTCCTTTCTGTTGCCACCCTATCCTGACTAATGTGCAATTATTTTTGTATCAGTTTACATGTGCCTCCTTTATTATGCCATATGCTACTAGAGCATAGAGATCGCTCCTTATTCATTCAGATTAAAAGAATAAACATATGGTCAGGAGAATACAGAATGCATGTTACATTGTGGAAGCAAAGTTCTTCACTGCTGTGAAAGCAAATGTATTGCGGTCTTGTATAACCTATAAAAGAGCTCTGTTTTAGGCTGAAATTGGATTTGAAACAGAAGTGTTCAATGGGGAAGCTCGTCCCTTTAGAAAGACCTAGCAGATGGCATAGGCTGAAGTTAGAGATGGGGTGACTCCTAAGGATATTTCTAGCAATTCAGAGTAATGTTGAGCATGTTAACTGAGACAGGTTAAGATGAAGAGCAAGGAACAGTTAGAAGAGATATTGGAGTTGGAAACTAGAGCTCAAATTTTTCTGCAAGTTAGGGTCACCTCAGAACCTTATGATTATTTTCCTTAAAGTTTACTTCCTTAAACTCTTTATGTAATTTCTATACTCCGCCAAGTTTGAGATTGTGAGTGAATCATTAGATGTGGATGATGATGATGATGACGACGATGACAATGATGATGATGATGATAGAGAGAGAGACAGAGACAAAGAGAGACAGAAAGACAGAGAGAGACAGAGATAATATATCCTGTTAGTTTTCTAACTTGGAACAGAAGGGTGGAGTGAAAACCTACTTAGTGTAAAGAAATAAGTAAAGTTAGGGTAAGAACAGTAAAGACAGATACTAGATAATTGTGTACCAAGAAGTGATCAAAAAGATAAGAAAGAGCGACTGAAGTGTCAGTGCTGGAGTGGTACATGGCGGCTCTTTGACTGGCTTAGTGGGAAACGTCTCGATTGTTTTGTATAAACTATGTTTAACACCAAGTATGATTTTTTTTAATGTTAGAAATAGTTTCCTACTTGACACATTTTTGGGCTCTCACATAAGCCAAAAAGATATGAAATTTAAAATGATTTTAAGCGATAAGTTTTAAGTATATCATTGAACAAGTAATGAACAAATACAATTTCAAAACCATAAAAGTTTAATTTGAGGGGCTTTCCAGTCATTTTTCAGGAAAATTGTACCAATATCATTTTCAAAGGCATAAAGTCTATTTAAAATGTGAATGTTGTGCAACTAATCAATATTTAATAAAATATTTTCTCAGCTTAATGTTGAAAATCTCATCTCATGTGATTTTTCAACCTCAATATCATCCCAGTAGTGTTAGAAATTATTTTTTAATTGTTCAACACAATTTAACTTTACTACTCTGTAGTTTACAGCTGTTCACCTTTGTTGCTTCGCAGTCTTTCCCTCTTAGCATATTCAATATTTTATTGTTTACTGGGTTTCCAGTCTCATACATGGCAGGTACAGAATGATAGAACAGTGTGCTTTAAGGCCTAGACATCAGTACATGGGAATTTGACACGATAGCCTGTGTATATCCAGTTGCAAGCTTTATGTTGTGCTTCATCATGATTTCCAACTTGCAAACTTTACTGAAATTCACTGAGAAATTAAAATTTATGATAAAAATCATTTCAGTTTGTTTATGAGGAAATACAATTATTAAAATAAAAAGTGAACACTAATTTGGTAGTTTAAACGTTTTAGAGGATGACAATAGAAACCATTTAATGCTACTTTCTTTAGTAAAGCAGCTATTGTTTTTAACCTTTTCAAGAAGAAGAAATATTTAAAAATTTACTCATCAATTATTTTTGTCATATGGCATATTTCATGGAAAGTAGATATTTATGTGAAGAACATACATTTTTGAAGCTTTACTATCAGCCAAACTGAACAATCCCAACTTAAAATATTACTTACAAAGCACAGTTCAATATAGAATGACCTTTCATGAAACATAGCAGGTTTAAATTACACACGCACTAAAAAGAGCCTTAATAAGATGGGTCTCAAATCTAAGACACTCTATAATTCCAGTATTCCATGTTTGGCCATGTTACCTCAGTTCCAGTTTTATAAATTATCTAGTATTTTCATTTTCAGTAATTAATCTTAATTTCTCAAAATTATCAACACTGCATAATATATCTGCCTTTTGGATCTATTAATTATAACAAACTAATAAATTTGGTTTTTTCCCACTTTTTTGATAACTGTTTCACACTTTCATCTCTTCATCATAGTTCTAAGCCTACCTTCTTAATTCTCTTTTCTCACAGCAAGAGAACTTACCTCCTACTTCCTAGGAAAATAAATACCAAGAAGAATGATTTCACTTTTTGTACCAAATTGCTTTCACTGTCATCCCCCGTACCTCCTTTCTACCTTATTATACTTGCAACAATGCCTCTGCTCCTTTCTACACTCATCCTCATGTCTTGCCTTCTCACGCATTTCTTATAGATCATCTTCCTGACATAAAAAAATATTCAAATGTAACTCATTAAACATAAGCTTCTGAAAGGCTGGCCAGATAGCTCAGTTGATGAAAGCACCTGCTTAGGCAGGAGCAGGGGCCGGGGTTCAATCGCCAGTGTGCCGTGTGCTGAGACGGCAATTGAGACTAGGCGTGGTGGCACGAACATGTAATCCCAGCGCTTGGGAAGCTGGAAACAGGAGGATCACTATGAGTGAGATCTGTGTAGTGAGACCCTGTAGACCCCGAAGACCCTGTACTATAAAAAAAAAAAGCCTCTATACAGCTGAGAGGCCCAGTCGGTTCTGGATCTGGCAAAGCAGGACCCCACAGCAGGGAGTGTGTTTTTACTCTTCAAAATAAAATAAAATTATAATAATAAGCCTCTTGCTGGACTTCCAACAAACTGTCATCTTTTTTCTCATTTTCAAAATCTTTTACATTTTACTAAAAACTGTTATCTGTACGTCACCTACATCTTCATAGTGTATTCATTCACCTCATGCCAGTCTAACCTCTGTTTTTGCTGCTTACATTAAACCTCTTTTGAAAAGGCTATCAGGGGCTTCTGTCCTGACACAGCTGGACCTTTTCCTTTTTATACCCTCAAAAGGACTCATTCTCTTTGCTCTTTTCCTTTTAGAACACTTCCTTCTCGTGGTATAAAATCACATTACCAGATCGTATCAGGTCAGGCCTTGGCCCTTTCCTCTGTGAAACCACCTGCCCAGCTGACCTTAAATCTCGTTGTATGTGGAATACTCCTTCACTTACACCTTTATGCTTAACTCCTTCAGGGAATTCTAGGCTCATGTATCCAGTGGCACAATTCATGTCATCACCAATGGGACGTTTACTTGATACCTTATATTTAATATATTAAAGTTGAACCTCTTGATGTTCTCCTAATAGTTTCTTTATCATGATTTCTTCCAATTTAGTAAACTGTCTACATTCCAGAAGTCCTAGCCAGTAACTAGGGTCCACTGCACAGTGCTCTCCACTTGTCAGTTGTAGTTCGGATCCCCTCTCTGTTCGTCAGTGTGAAGGAACTTCTCCATTGTCAGTTCTCAGTAGAGCTGTTCACTGACTGTCCATCTCATATGGCTGTGTGCACCCCAGAGATTCTGTCATGATCTCTTCTATTACTGCCTTCATAACATTTTTTTTTAATGTATTCAGTACAGGGTCTACAAGGTCTCACTACACCGATCAGACTTGTAGTGATCCTTCCTGTTTTCCTGTTTTTCAGCCTTCGGAAGCACTGGGATTACAGGTGTGTGCCACCATGCCCAATCTGTCTCTTGGGGGTGGGGCCAGCACTGCACACTGTGTATCAAACCTCAGACTGACATCTGCCTAAGCAGGCACTTTAGTCCTCCGAGCTATCTGGCCAGCCCTTGCCTTCATAACAATATTGTTGACCTAGAAATTATCCTATTAATGTACTGTTTTTTCTTGTTATTGTTTTTTGTCTTGCTGAAATGTAAGCCCCAAAGAGTAGGAACTTTTGTGTTTTATTTATCACTTTTAAGTTAAATGGTTATTAGCACATAGCAGGTACTCAAGGAATATTAGTTGAATATTGAATGAACAAAGACTTTAAGTCAATTTCTTTTTTCTCCCCATTTATTATTACTATTATTTTAAAAATTGTTCAATTGCTAAATTGTCCAGGGTAGCCTTAAACTTGTCATCCTCCAGCCTCAGCCTTCTGACTAGCTGGGAACATATGCATTTGCATCTGGCTTAGCCAGTGTCTTAACTTTATTTGTGTGTCATTCAGTGAACACAACAGTGGGCACTTGATTTGCTTATTAACTTACTTTGAGTGTTTGGCTGTGTTTCTTTTTGAAAGATGGAAGGTGGGAGCAGACAGAGCTCAAAGATTCTGCAGTATTTGATTTTTACATACCACCTGATTCAATAGTGCTTTAAAGTAGGAGCCATAAAAATAGAGTACTGGAAAGAAATGGCATAAATTAAGTGAAGTATCAATATAGGGAAAGATTTTTTAAAGAATGTTTCATTGGGTATTCAGTTCTAGTAACATTTAATGATATTTTACAATATAAAATATCCATCAATTCTCTTTTTTATAGAGAAAAAAATGTGTACTTTTGCATAATTAAAACCTTGCTCAGAAAAACATTGGAAGACTTTCTAATCAATCAAAGAAAGATTAAGTTATGTTCATTGTGCCTTTATTGTTACTATCTTTCAGCTAACTCTGAAAATTCCCTATTTAAATAAAAAATAAAATAATTTTTTACTCATTTTGATTTCTTTGAAATACAACAACATAATGTATGTTTACAAATATTCCTTTGAAATTTTCGATGAAGATATTTAACATGCAGAGACTAATTATGTGTAAACGGAGCACAGTTATTTGTCCCTTTACATTTACTTGACTGTAAAAATTGCATAGACAGTTACTTCAGTTGTGGTAGTTTTTGTTTTGCATGTAGTTATTGTTAGGATGGAAGCGAAAGAAATAAGAATGTATCTCCGATATTAGTAATTCAGGTGCTGAAGGGTTTGGGAGCCGCAGGCTTTCAAATGGCTCCAACACAGAAAAGCAGCGCTCCATAAGGAGGGGATAAGTGAGGAAGCGGTGAGGACCAGCCTCGGTGAGCACACGCAGTCTCGTTTAGGGATCCACAAGAGGAAGGTTTCACTTTCCAGGAGAAGTTTGGTGAAAGTAAAGTAACCAATCGCTGTGAGTACTCTGGCTTGAGGTTCTCTCCTCTCTTTGGGGTAAAGAGGATAGAACTTGCCTTCAGAAAACAGGGAAGAAAACAGCAGCACTTTGGTCGTCTGGCGCTGGAACACAGCGCCTCTCTGCACTCGTGACCATGCCTCCTCCGTGAGGAGGCGCTGCCCCAAATTGCAACGGCAGCCACAGGTTCTGACGCTGTCCTAGTGCAGGACAATTCTCAGGGTGAAGCTTAATTCTTTTATTTATCAAATCCAATCGTAGCTCCTGGAGAATCTCGGCAACCTATGGGGTGAATGATGATGTTAACCAACGTTGGCACAATCAATATAAATTTGAAGCAAATACAGTTTTATCAAAATTGAAATTGTCATTTAGAAAGGAAGAACAACGTCGTCCTTAGTTGAGAGCATACATCATATCCTGCTGTCAGTGAGCGTAAATCTTGTTTCCCTGGCGGTGGATTTCTTCAGCTAGCCCATTGGCCCGCCGAGTCCAGCCCTCTTGAAGGGCCTCCCTCGTTATTCTCCGGGGACCTTGAAGAAGCATATGGCACGGAAAGCCAGCATGGCATAGCTGCAGCCATGGAGGAGCCACTCGACGCTTACACGGGAATGTGAATTTGTGGATTCTTTGGTCATGTTCAAGGATGTTTTATGAACTTGGTGTTGTTTTTGTTTTAATCCTCTTTTCTCTTATCAATAAAATTCCCTTAAAATTTAAGTCTATTGTTTTTCAGTGTCACAACAGGAGAACTATTACC
The DNA here is from genome assembly GCA_002564305.1 of Octomys mimax. Lineage (NCBI taxonomy): Eukaryota > Metazoa > Chordata > Mammalia > Rodentia > Octodontidae > Octomys > Octomys mimax. Next base: position 10,478 of record NDGM011197265.1, read on the forward strand.
CCATGGCTAAAATATTTTGAGATTTTATCTTCAATTCTGACTCTGCCCATGAAGTTCTAGCAATAAGCTTCCAGCTTTATGAAATAGTAGTTCCCAAGTCTGTATTTACAGGCCCACCACCTTTCTTAACTGGTGGTGTTTGTTTGTTTGACTGTTTTCTTATCCTCTGTCCTGAGACCACTGGAGACAATAAAAATCTGTCATCTGCTTCTAGGCTTAAACCCTTGTTTTCCTTGAAGTGGGCTACCTAAGTTCTCCTTCTCTTCCTTTCATCTGCAGAGTAGATACACAGGGTATTATATTTAGACTTAGAGGACCTGGTGTCCCCTTGAGAGTCCTCCTTCGTACCCTTTCTACCTGGAAAGAGGGGCAGTTAAACTTCACTCTAAGATTACCTGAAAATGGCAGACAGAATCACATCTCTCACGAAGCTGTATTCTCACTCTGGTGACTGATTTTGCTTACCAGTGGAGCTTGGAATGTAACTTGACTGGTCAAGTGAAGGCCACTCTTCAGACATTCTTAGTTTATCTCTCAAAATTGATCTTAAACTCAACCAACAATAAATGTTCTTCATGTACTTTTACATTTTTCTCTAAAGGATTTATCAAATCTACTCTCTCCTGAGGTCTATATTCCTAGTCCTTGTTCTAACTTCATATAGCTAATGTTCTAAGATTTTCTCAGTCACCTAGAAATGGCTGTCTCCTCTAGATTCCTCTTTCTTCATTACTCCGCACTTCACCAGTCCTGTAAATTTTGACTTCTATCATTTTACTATCACCAAGAACAGCACATCAAGTCTGATCACTCTTTACTCCAACTCATGTAATCCTTTGCCAGCATATTTCACCAAATGTTTAATTCACCTTTCCCTAATCTGTGATATTTATTTCTCTTGAATTTTCTTAAAGGAAATACAGTGACCTCCTGCTCCTGAAACGTTAGCAACCTTATCTAGGTATTCATGGGTCAGTACTTTCCCTGTGCCAAACTCCATACTAATCACTGTAGTTAAAATGATGAATGAGCAGAACTTCCTGCCCCCATGGAGGCTGCGGTCCTCTAGCAGAGTACAAACTAACCTAACTTTTAAAGCCAAACTTCTCTTGCTGTTTGGCTTTAAACAATTTTCTGAACTCTTATCTACTATTCACACAACTTCTATCTGTCTCTTAGTAATGAAAATATTCATTTGACCTCTATAATATACCTTTGTGAATTTTGGAAGCATCCTGAAAATATAAAGCTGTATAGGATGAGAACATAATTGCTTTTAGTGACTGCCATGAGACTGTGATTTGGAGCTTGACATAACTTATTGGTGTCTCAATCTCAAAAATAAATAGAAATAATAAAAAATAATCACTGACATGAACTGAGCACCTACTTAAGGCCAACAGAGGCAAGTGGTGAAAAGCTTAGATTTGTCCCATTGCCTGCATATAAGTCCTATTCTCCTTAGGAGCAGAATGCACCTTACATCTCAAAACCTAGCCATCTTCATCTGCAGAATGGCAGAGAATTAGGAATGATGAGGTGTGGGCCCACCAAATAGCTCAGCGGATTAAAGCACCTGCAATCAGGCATGGAGAACAGGGGTTCGATCTCCAGGCCTGCTGTGCCAGCCCTGCCCCTGAGGCACAATGAGACAGCAATTGAGACGGGCATGGTGGTGTGTGCCTGTAATCCCAGCTCTTGGGAGGCTGTAAACAGGCATATCACTGAGTCCGATCTAGTAGTGAGACCCTGAACACCCTGTAGACCCTTCCCTAAAATAACAAAAAAAGAAATGATGAAGTAAGTTCATATAATAAAAGAGTGCCTAGCACATATAAGAACTCTATTAAGTCTTACCACTTTTTCTTATTAGTTTTCTAGGTAATAAAATGGATTTTCTAGGTAACGTTATGGTTTACCTATCCATTCTTTTCTATCCAGGCCTGAAATCCTTTGCCCAGGGTCACCCAGTAAGTGGTAGAGTCAAAGTTTCAACTTTGACATTCTCACAGCAGAACTGGTGTTAGTAATCACTAATCCATGAGGCCTTCATTACAGGATTACCATAGGCTATGATTAAATCAAAATTCAATAAGATATAAAAGAACAATGCATTATGAAGATGTATTTGAAGGACAGAATCATTTTTGCTTTCCCATTTTCTCATGGTTTGAGACCATGTAGCTGTACTATTAATTATGTTAATAAATATTTTATTGTATCATAGAATTTAGATAACATTTTCATATAAACTCATTTATACACAAATTATATAATTGCCACCACCACCTTCTGAGGTCAACAAAATCAGTATTATTAGTTTCATTTTAGAAATCAGAATGCTGAGTATCAGAAAAATTAAATAACTTGCTCCAGCATTCAGATGGTAAACTAAGAAGTCTCTAACATATATCGGAAGCTCTAAATGTCACTTTGTGCTTTACTATGGTACTTACTCCTTTTAATGATTAGTTTGCAAAAGAATAACATAATTTTACTATATTATTTTCCTTATATCATTTGTATTTGTGTGTGCACACGCATGCATGTGTGTGTGTATGTGCATGAAATTTCTGTCACTATGACTAAATATCTGATCCAGACAACTCCCCGTAGCACTGTCACTTGGGGACTGGGATGTTAGCATATGAGTTTGTAGTATATTTTTAAGGCCTAATTCCTTCAAGTATTCAAATATTAATATACTTTTGTGCATAACAGTAAGCCTACTTGAACTTGTGTTCTCTCCTTTTTCCTTTTACAGATTGTGATTGCTAGCATCATGTGCAGTTACAACAGAGAAGACTGGATGGAGCTCTCCAAGATGGCTGAGGTAATGGCTTCCTTAGTGTATATTCATTTTATTTCTCTTCTTCTACTTTTATTAAAGTAAAGAGCTGCCATAAAAAGTAACACAGATGAAATGAAATTGAATGGAAATGTGACTTAAAACATTTCTATTATAATTTGTTTACCCTATATTTCCATTAAAATGATAGAAATGTAAATTTAAAAGGAATCTATCCTATAAAAATGGTCCCTTGGATTGCACATACTACCTAAAAGTCTTTTATTGTCTGAATCCAGATACTCTGTATTTGCATATTAAGCAAACTGTATATTATGATGGATGTCATGATAACAGTTAATTCTACCTTTGAGAGTCTAACTTGATCTTACCTTGCCTTTAGGCAAACTAGTTTGACAATAAGAGAAGAAATTTTGAATATAAAACTCTTGAATATTTAAAACATAAAAGGTTCATTTAATACAGCTCTCGTTTGAGTACAGACATGCATAAAATGTTAGGACAGAATGCTTCTGAATGGAACACTAGTCAGCACGTTTTCTGTAATATAAATTAAATCTTGCACAAATGCAAACAACTAACCATGTGCCCCAAATTTGTATTTCAAATAAAGAATACATAATGAAAATTGGACGCTTATGTTCATCATGCTGTCTTGGAGCCCCATCCACTTGCTCTTAGCTGAGGTTTCTTGACAAGCTCTTGGCAATGCAGAATGCTGATCCTAACAAGACTTTCAAAATAATTGACTCCATGCTCTAAAATATTGTGGAACTCTCCGTAGTGTTAAAAATGTTAATTGTACATTTTATTTGGATATTTTAAAACTGTAAGAGGAAAAATTACTTCTGGGACTTAGGGGGGTGAAATTAAACATGATCAGTAATTGGTTTCATGATCTTCTGTGTCGGGTCCATTTTATACATGTATTTACCTAATTGACCATGAAATCTTCCACGGAGCTGGGCTTGGTATGAGCTTTGCCAATTTTAAGCTGACTGTGATGAATGGCTTTATCACGCTGCATGCTTCTTTGCCTTTCTGAGAGAATAAAATACTTAAAAAAATTATTTTCTTCAGTAATGGACATTAATTTTTAAAAAGGGGAATTTATTTCTAATATGTCAGAAGCCTTTAATTATAGCATATTAGATAACATGACGATACTTTCCATATTAAATTTCTTTCTTTGATTACAATTTTATGCCAACTTCTAACTATGTGGAAGTATAAATAAATAAATAAATAAATAAATAAATAAATAAATGTAGGGTGGGAGAAAGAAGGAGAATAAAGAAAAGTTTATGTTTTATTTAGTCAAAACAGCCCGTGAAAGCTCTGCACAGTTTGCCGTCTATATATTGAGATCCATCTGTGCATAGTGTCAATGTTTTACAAAGTCCTATAATGTTGAATCTGGACTAGACCAGGGGCATCCCCTGAAACAAGCCTCCTCAGGCCTTCACATCTCTTTGGAGGGCAGGCTGGGCAGCATGATTCCATCACAACTCCAAGCTGTTTTTAAGCCAAAGGTACTGTGCTGTGCTGCCAGTACATATACCTCATTGAGAGTAAGAAGAAAAGAATGCAAGAGATCAGTCACCTCACAAGCACACTAGCATGCCAGCAGTTTCAAGTTTAGCAAACGACTTGATATGCATATTTCAAGTTTGTGAAATTCCTCTCTTTTGTAGATTAGTTTTTGAATTCTACAATAAAAAGTTAAAGAAACTTGTCATGAGATTTTTATTCTGAAGTCTGAAAACAAAAATGATATTATATGTGGCATTAGAATAAAGACAGCTGTACAAGAATCCTGACAAAGTAAAGGTTGAGAAGCTGTTAGAATTAAAATTGGTGGCTGGGGCGATAGCTCAGTAGAATAAGTGCTTGCTCGGCAAGCACAGGGTCCTGAGTTCAATCCCCAGTACCGCAAAATAAATTAATTAATTAATTAATTAATTAATTAAAATTGGCACAGGAGGGGTTCTTATGGATTATATCACTGGAGTCTGCCATAATATTTGATTATTTTGAGTAGATATTTAAAATTGTATGGGTGATTAAAAAGTAAATGTAAGTATATTTTCAGAGTATATCATTGGGCTAAAATCTGTTTGTAAAAGTTGTATAGCCAGGCCTTCTTCTTTGTAATATCCATATTCTTCAGAAGGGTATGTTTTATCCTGGAAATGACACTGCACTGATTGAAACCTTCCTGTGCGTTCTAGCCTTAGTGTATGCATGTTCATAAAGTCATACTTCCCTCAACCTGAGTTGAGCTGTCAGAGTCCTTGAACACCATGAAGAAAGCAGTGCCTGTAAAATCTTCACAGTGTGGTAAAACTTTTCATGAACTCGGTAGCACAGGTAGACTCTGCTCAATTCTCTGGGTGTAGACTTGAGCCTATGCTCTCCTACCTTTCGGTGACATTGTTAGCCTATTACAGTTTCACACACACAAGATCAATGAAGTAGATATTATTTGCCATCTAAAACAAAAGTGAATAAGAGACAGTCTGAATGTCTGTGGACGAGCACTGTGGACATGTTCACAGTTTAAATGTAGTCAGATATGTACTAAATTGGGCTGTTACAGAAGGCTTAAAATACTGGATCTTGAAAGATTTTGAATAGATTTTACTAGATCTTGAATCCATTTCTTTCTTAATGAGTAGTATCCTACAAAACAGAACCAGATTCACAGTTAAGAGGTTTTGAGGCCAGCAAGGTAGCTCAGCTGTCTAAAGCGCCTGCTTAGGCAAGTTTAGGCAGCTGCAGGGGGCCAGGGTTTAATCCCCAGAACCACATGTGCCAGCTCCGCCCTCAGAGCAGGCTGAGCCAGCCAAGAAAGAAAGTTTCACTGAAGCATATAATTCCAGAACAGTAAATGTAATTAAAAAAGAAAAAGAGAGGGAAGAAGAAAAAAAAAAGTCCTGAACTGTACATTATGGAGGCTGTAACGACATCACAAGTAAATAAAGCAAATTGACAGTCATGTGAGTTAGGGGTGTCGTGCTGACCATCCTGCCACATAGAGGTTTAGAAGAGAGGGAGGGTGAAAAGCGCAGCTGCTGGCTGCTTCCTCTCATGGGTCGGGTTGCATACCACACTCTCCTGCCTTCCTGTGTGCTCTATCTGTGCCACATGGCCCAATTCTTCATCGAAATCTGAAACTAGAAGAAAAGGTCAGACTGGGGCTCCGACTCACATACAGGCAGTGGATACTTTTTAATGAAACCCAGCTTGAACTTTAAGGGAACCTATAAGAGCTGACAAACAGCAACAGGGACTGGGCCTCCCATCTGAGGGCAACATTGTGTAGCAGTGAAGGCCATCACATTTGAAGAAGCATGTAAGTCAGATGTAGTTTAAGGTGAATTACTAGCATCCTAAGCGAAGTCTATCTACAGTGATTTTCAGTCTTCTCCCCCTCTATGTTTCCAAAATTTATCCTGTTTCTATCTTTCCTAAATTCAGAATACTTGACCTGTAAGTCCTGTATGACCTGGCTCTGTCTAGTAGCCCCCTGATGTCACCTTGAATTCATTCTAGATCCTACCACCTTCATTTGCTCTTTCAGCACATACCAAAACTCAGAGCTTTTCCTGTCCTCCAGCTTCCAATGTTCTCTCCTCCTTAACCTGAACTCTGGCTGGGAGGGTAAACCTCTGTCTTACCTTCCACAGGGTCCTATCTATAGAGGCCCATTTACCATAAAGTTAGTGAAATTTAGCCTTATGGGTGCTTACTTCTAAGCCTCTACAGCTAATTTTGTGTCATGATTTTTAATTTTATAAGGCAGAATACTCAAAATTGTTTAAGTTTTGAGATCCCTCAAATCTGGATCTACTTCTGTGTGGATTTTTCATCTGTAGCAATTGATAAAGTGGTGATTCACAAGGGTGTCGTTGGACGTGACTAATGGTCCATCTGCCTTGCTTATTACAAATAAGCTCCATGGGGCAAAGAACTGTGTGGGTCACTACTTGGTCACCAATGCCAAGCATGGGCCTTTTCTCACAGCAAGTATTTGTTGCATGAATGAGTTTGAGTGCAGAACTCCAAAATTGCCATGTGACAAAGAAAAAGGAAGCCACTGCAAAGTAAGTAGGAAGAGTGGCACTTTATTTGGCACTAATAAATTTGAGGTGATAACTTCCAAACCCAAGGATTTTATGTCAAGGAATAAATAGATGAGCACTCCAAGGGTGGATGAGACCATCACTGGTGGGACGAGAGGAGGAATTCTCCATAGAGACACAAGATTAAGACAAACAGGCAATGACATTACTCCTAGTAGAATAAAAATAAAACACTCAGAAACCCAGGTGGTTATCAGTATATGTACTAGCCCTACATCTGGGCTAGTAATATATTATTTAATTAAATATGTTAATATATGAAATGGACATAGGCATGACACAAAGATCATAAGACCAGTGATGAGTGTCCTTGGCTAAGCATGATTGTATCAACCAGGTGGCTTGGAAGTCATTAGCAGGGGATTATTAAGCATACTTCTGGGGGTGCCCATATGATTCCTGCAGTGTTTGATTCCTGCTCCTTTGCCTACGACACTGCTCCTCTGCTGTGCTTCCTGGCCACCAGGGATCTATCAGGTGTGCTTGACCACATCATGCTGCCCTAATGTTCTTGCCTTAAGGACTGCTACCCATGTACTGAATCCCCTGAAATCATGAGCCAAATTCAACTTTTCCTCCTTTAACTTGTGTTGTGTCTTAGAAACAAGGAACATGATGGATATAGTCACTGAGCAGTGGCAGTAAGCATAGAGACAAAGGGCCAGTCAGATAGCTCAGTAGATTGAAGTGCCTGCTTAGGCAGGCACAAGGACTGGAGTTCGATTCCCAGTGTGCCATGCCAGCCCCACCCCCAGGGCATGCTGAGAGGGTGATTGAGAGTGGGTGTGGTGGTGTACCCCTATAATCTGAGCGCTTGGGAGGCTGAAAACAGGAGGATCACTCAAGTCCCATCTGTGTAGTAAGACCCTGTAGACCTTGTACTAAATACATTAAAAAAGAAAAGAAAACAAGAAGGGAGTCAAAAGACAAGTGTGCCCCCCCTGGAGATGAATGCAATAGTCACCTTTGCATCTGTTGGGTCCAGGCTAGTTCAATACTCTTAGTATATCCCTGAGAGGTCTGTGAGCCCAGAGAACATTTATATCTAGTTTGAGAGAGTTAAAACTATATAACATAGTTAGAAATTCAACATCTGGCTCCTGTGTTCCTCGAACAGAAGACATTAAGAGATCATCCAAGAACCATACCTTTCTTGCCCTACAGTGGAAAGCTGTCTTCACTCTGGGCTCTGATGCCCTTTGCCAGCCCTCATAACCCATGGAGGTCTTTCCTCTGCACTGTGGTTCTGGTGCACCAAGCCACCTTCTAGGGAGCCATTCCTCCTCTATGTCCAGAGTCGGACACTCCACCCTGGCCCCTCAAGAGTCCTCTTCAAATGTGCCAGGCACTACTTTGCTCTGCCCTAAACAGTGACATTAGAACTGTATTGATCAGACAAGGGGAAGACAGAAGTAAGGAAAGGAGGAGGGGCAAGGGAAAGAAGACTTTTGTGTTTGATGTTGTATGTTTTGTACAAAGTTTATGGACTTGCTACCCTAGTTTATCTGATAGTTTTTATAAAATGATTCATGGAATTTTAGAAATTATACATGTCCCACAATTCCAAGAATTCCTCACAAAAATTCCTCATTTTCTTTTTCTTTTCTTTCCTTTTTTTTCCCTCTCTGAGGTATAGGCAATATAAGGTACCATGAGTTATATCAAATCTTTACAGACTGATGCAGCTTTTGGACAGGTCAAAATTTCTAGTTGGTTAGATGATAGACAGATAGATAGATAGAGAGAGAGAGAGAGAGAGAGAGAGAGAGAGATAGACAGAGAGACAGACAGATAGATAGATAGATGGTATTTGGTTACACTCAACTTAGTACTAACTTCATTAGTACTAATGAAGTGTCAGTACCTGGCATTGTTTCAAGTCATTTACATTTATTAAATTTTTAGACATTAATAATAACATTGTTTTCAATGTTTTTGGAGGTGAACAAACTAAGGCAAATAATAGTTATGTAGTTTTCAAGTTCATACAGCATGTGGTAAAGGTGGAATTGAAGCCCCCTGAAATTTGGCTCCAGAATCTATTGCAAAAAATATATATACATTGTTGTAGATAGATGATACATAAATGAACTTTTCTTTTACTCTGCATTCATGAATTAATAATTACTAGATAAAGTAAAATAAACTCTAAGCTAAGTGGCTAATCTAAAAAGCTTGTGACTAACATGAAGCAGAATATTTGTCCAGTTTATGTTAATTGAAAATTTCATGTTAATTTGGTGAATTAGAATTATTGAATAATTACCATTGCCTGGAAATGGAATTAACTGGTCTTAAATGTAATGTGCTATTTTGATGATGAAGTAAGCTAAAACGTTCAGAATACCTCATGAAGTCTCCTAGTGTATGGTTTAAGTAATCATTTAATATTAGCTCTTTTTATCTACTATGGTAACTATAAATTGTATAAAATTTTAAATTATAAATTTTCAATGAACTATGCATAATGTAATTATACATCCACTTCCATTTTATCTAATCCAAATTGTTGTTGAATTGATTTGCTAATTGTTTTATTTTTAGATAGATAAGATTTCTATCAAATCCTATCAAAGGATTTCTGAAGCACATAAAATAACTAAAAATAATTTTAAATTGAAGTACTGCGTATGACTCCAGTGTGTAATCTCAATCAGCTGGCAGTTGGTGCATGATGAGATCTTGAGATCTGACCTGTGACTTTCAGTTCACACCTCTAGCAGTGTCCAAAGCATCCCCAATTCCTTCGCAGCAGGCCTAGGATTAGAAATCAGAATTCATCAGTCTGTGCTTTGCCCCTGCTCAGTACCGAGCCAGGAAAAAGACAGCTGCATGATTTAAAATAATTTTCAAATAAAATGATGCATTTTCAAATTTCCCTAGAATGGCAAAGAGCCATTATGAAGCCATGATAGAAAAGAGGATAGGATGGCCAGTTGGATTTTCACAAATGTGCAAAAGGGAAAGCAGGCTTACCAACACGTAAAGAAAAGCAAGAAAGTGAACTCAGAGGCAGTGAGCTGGTATTTTTAAGATTATTAAGATCCTACTTAAAATTCATAAAGCAGAGGAAGAATTCCACAAAAAGTTTGAACAATTGGGAAGAAAATAGAAATTTTTTAAAAACTCCTTTGGTAAAACAAAGATCTAATATACCTAGAAAGTGGTGAATTTTTACGTTTTTGCTTGAGTGCATGGATGTGTTATAATATTATCACTGAAAAGTGTTTCAAGCTTTTAGTTGCCTTTACTTAAAAAAAATTCTGTCACTGGAGAAATTCTAGAAATTAAACAAGAGAATGAAATTTGTATTTAGTTATTACCACGTTTGTCCATTTTTTATACTAAACTTAAAAAGTAGAGCCACAGATATAGTTCAGCAGCATAAGTGCCTGTCTGGCAAGCACAAGGTCCCAAGTTTGATCCCCAGTACCTAATAATAATAATAATAATAATAATAATAATAATAATTTTAAAAGTACTTTGTTAATTTTTGTTTTTTTATGTAAGACTTTCCAAAAATTCTAAGATTCTCAATGTTATGTGAACTCTTTTGTTCATTTTGAAATGATTCATTTATTTACTAATAAACTAATGATTTAAACAAGAAAGATTCCTGTTTAGTTATTAAAGGTAGACAAAACTATCAGTGGATGGACTGTTTTTAAACATGGTGAAAATTAATTTCAGTTAAAAGCATTTTTAATTTACGCCTTCATTCTAGCTGGACTACTACGTTTGCCATTGCGTGTCTACTCTCAGTATCAGTTATGATGAATTGGTAAAATTTGTTTCTATAAAAATAGAAACAGTGTAGGAAAAATCAATGTGATGTCAAATAGATCTGAGTTAAAATCTAGACTGCATCACTTCACAATGAGCCATTTCACCTCTTAGGCTTCTGATCTCCTATGTGTATAATAAGCAGAATGATACAAGGATCATGAGAATTAGAGATAGCAAATATTAGGCAGAAAGAACAATGATTAGCATTCAATAAATATTTTTAAGCATTCAATAAATATTTTGTTATTATACATACCTTAATTTACAACATTCACATATACCCTACAGATAACTGTAATATAGAAAGTGTAATCATTAAAATTTGACAAATATGATCTCAGTTATCAATGGCAAAACCATATTGACATACAATTAAAGCTTTGCCCTTTCTTCATTTTTCTTCTCTGTCCTAAAGGCTTCTGGAGCAGATGCCCTGGAGTTAAATCTATCATGTCCACATGGCATGGGAGAAAGAGGAATGGGTCTGGCTTGTGGGCAGGTAAGGACCCCAACAGCTGCCACTGTCTATGTCAGGGTGGCTGAACTGGTCCCTGCATGGCTCATTACTATACTTTAGGCAAGGAGATGCCTGGGTCAGATGACTGGCTAGAGACTTCCAGGTCTGCATTGTTTAAATATTTAGTGCTCAAAAAGTGGAAAATGAGGGACATTGAAATTACAGCAACTGCTTAGTTTTATTGAGGAAAACATCACATTATGTGCTTGACAGGAAGTAATATCATAACAAATAGTTTTTAAAAGCACTGAAGCAGAATTAGCTGATTTCAAATGCAATGTTCTTTATTCATTCCTGATGCTGATCAGTTTCCCTAGGGCAATATACTGTACAAAATGCATTGTTCATAGTGATTTTGTAGTAAATGGGGCACAGCACAAATTGCATTTTACATTTTTTAGCATATGATCATTATTCCCTAACTGTGTTGGGGGAGCTACAAAAAGACTCTGATGCTGTTTTTCTTTTGGGGTGCAATAAATGAAATCATCATGCTAAAATACATTAAAAATTAATAAATATATTGTCAATTAATGTGTTAATATAGAGAAAATTCTGCATCTTTATGTAACTAAATGCAATGTTGTATGTTAAAGAACAGTGTAAAATCCTAATACTAAAAAGATTGGTGTTTTGAATCTAATTTTATATTGAAGTCCAGTGGGTAATGGCATGAATTAAATATTGTGAAATCTTTTAATCTGCGATAGATCTTCAGTTCTTACAATGTTTACATTTATATGCATGTTTTGCCCTGAAATTTGTACACAGTAGGTACTCAACTTTTTTTTTATCTAAAGTGACTGAATTTATTTGAATTAAAATTAGAGGCCCTTATTATTGCAGGGCAAAATTTCAGCTTAATCAAATGAACATGGTCTCCTATTTTCATATTAGCATTCTGAGGGATTTATAACACACTTTGTAAATATTTAATTAGCATTCAGAATGGATTTATTACATAAGAAGAACTCCTTTTTATGAGACAGCAGGAGATGTCCATTTTTATTGGACAACAGGTCTGACTTTTTTCAAGTATGTTTCTGTCCCATTCATAAGAGGTAAGTGCAGTAGTAGAACCCTAGTTCTGAATGAACAAGTAGGGCAAAGCAGAATTCTGTCTGAGTCACATCATGACAACAGTCCTAAGTCAAGATGCTCAGCAGGTCACTGAAGAAGCTCAGTGAAGAAGCCTCATCCTCCTAGAAGGATGCCAGTGGCACAATCTGCCCACCTCTGGAAAAGGTTGTCCCGTTCAGTGCAAACCTTAGAATCCAAATAATGTTCACTCAAATGCATAAAAACTGCTATGGAGATTTTGAATCTATTGATTAATTTGTTAAGGAAGGATGCATTCTAATATTTATCCTTTGCCACAAATACAAATATTATATTGAAAATATTGTCTAAGTCCTAGCTAAGTTTGATTTTTAGGCTTTGGTTTATGAGTACATCCAGACTTACCCAGTTTTGAAGTGTCGTAGCGCCATCCTCCCTAGTTTTATTTAGAATGACAATGCCAAATGATCAACTTCTTTAGTTAGAGATGGTACTAAGATTTCTCAATATCTTGGAAAACATTTGCTTTCTTAACCAGGATGTCTTGGCTACAGCAAGGTTGGAAACAATTCCATTTCACTTGTTTGTTATACTACCTTGAAAATCAAAGCCAATTCTTTTAGCCAAGTTTAGAAATTTTTGCTGAATCATGTTCTCTTGAAATTATAGAATCAAAAAGTAAAGTTAATTTTGATCATTTCTGTTCCAACATAATTTAAGTGATTATGTGAACTCAGGATATATGAATGTTCAGTATTTTAAATGAAAGAAAGGGTATTAATGCTTTTGTTTATTATAACAGACTTTTTGAGATGGGCACAACCACTATCTGGTACCTATTTTCCTTCATCTCTGCCTCTTTTCACTGTCCTCTGGTCCTGTTCCCTGTATTTCTTCCTCTCTCCGAGTTTTAAAGTCTAGAACACTTGAAATTTGGTGCAATGAGATGATGGTGCTCAGTACTGGGGGACTGACTAGCCATCCAAATGGGTGTGCCTTAGATTTGTTAAATGCTTCTGTGTGCCAAGCACAGAGCTCTCTGCAGTCTCAGAGCCTGACCCATGCTTAGTGCATGAATAAGACACTGACATTAACTCGATGGCTAGAATGTTTACGTATCAGGCACAGCACATTTTCTTATACACATTATTTTGTTACATTTTCTTCTAACACTTATTTTTTTGTCTTTCACTTTATTTTTATTTATTTATTTATTTATTTGCAGTACCAGGCATTGAATTCATGACCCTGAGCTTGCCAGGCAAACACTTATTCTACTGAGCTATCTCCCCAGCCCATACAAACATTTAATAAGGGAAGAATACTGCCTTTGTACCTAAGAGATTTTACCATTATATAATCAGCATAAACTGTGTCTGTATATTTAAAATTACTGAAATTGTGAAATGTATGAACAGGAAAAACTATCTTAATCATATATAAAGGTCATACTTATGAAATTTCTTGAGATAAAGGAAATCTAGACCTGACCTTAATTTAAAGTGCATGTTTTCCATGAAGTGAAAATTCATAAAAGGCTTAAACACTTCAGCAGTGCTAAGTGTTTGAAGATGTTCTTATTACCAGATATAGGCATGCAAAATTGATGAAACAACTGGACATAACTGTTCCTTTAAAAAAAAAGAGAAATTAATAGTATAATTATCTTCGTTATCTTGTGTATGTGTGTGTGTGTGTGTGTGTATATATATATATATATATATGCATATTTATGTATGTACATAGTTTCTTTCTTCCTTTCTTTTTTCCTTCTTTCTTTCTTTTCTCCTTTCCCAATCCTAGTTGTTCTTTCCTCATAAGAAATTTCTTTCCTTTTCACAGAATTATTGTGCCTTTTTTATTTTATTTACTCTTTCCATTTCTTATACTAGGGATACAATACAATGTTTACACATGTGGGTTTGATTTATTTCACTTATAAATACGGTCTGTGGCATCCAGTTACCTATATAAGCCTTGGATTTATCTTCTTTCTGGCTGAGCAGTACTCCATTGCATAATAATACAACATCTTTTTTATCCATTCCTCAGTTGATGGACATTTGGGTTGGTTCCAAATTTTTCTGTGACAAATTATGCTGCTATACACATGGTACACATATATTGCTGTGGTATGATATTTTCAATTCTTCTGGTAATCTGGACAACTACTTTGAAGATAATGATATGCAATATAGTAATCATTGTTTATTTCTTATCATCTTATTTTAAAATTTGGTGTTGCTTTTATTGTTTTTTAAAATTATCTTTAAAATAAAAAATAAAGGTACTCTTCTTTTGTATTCCTTCCATCAATTGAATGTATCACCTTGACCAAACCATTTAGTCTCCTGAAGCATGCATTTCCTTACCTAAAACTTGGTATTTTTACAAAATGAAAAATCTTGTAATAGTTTGCAAATTTTAACACGACAGGTAATAGGGTCCCCTGCTCTAAAGTAGCAAACTCACATTATGTTGCTCTTTTCAAAACGCTTTAGCATTTTTCTACCCTACATACAGCCAGTGTTTTATAGCAATACCTGTTTCGGTGAGGGTTACATTTCAGGAGTCCTACAGGGTACCTGAAAACAATATGTTTTTTCATACATATATGCCAACAATAAAGTTTGATTTACACATTAGGTTCCACCACAACAGATCAACAACAACTAATAGTGCTGTAGGACAGCTATAACAATATGTTTTAATAATAGTTGTTCAAAGCTATGGCTTATGACATAGCTCTAGAACCTTTTATTTAATACATTGGAATCACAGTTGATTCTCAGTGACTGAAGCTGGAAAGTGAAATCCTTGTCTGAGAATATGGCTCCATGGTAGAGCTTCTGCCCTGCATGCACAAGACCTTGGATTTGAGGCCCAGAACTATACACACACACACACACACACACACACACACTGAAATCATGAAACAAAGGAAGACTATTGTCTTTATGAGATTCCAAATTATTTTTGCTCCAACAGATGCTGCTCGCTTTTTGGCATATTTTATTCCTTTTATAAGTAAATAAGTAGCAGTTATTTTTTAAAAGGCTATAATTAGTTAAATACTGCTCTACTACTTAACGTGACTAAATTAAAACCTTTGGTTCTTTCCACATGAGCTTACTGTTTCATTTTCTTCATAGTGTCCCCAGTACCCCTGAAACTCAAGTAAAGGTAAAAATGTTTTGGTTGTGTTCACTTCAGAGAGTCAAAATGCATGGCTAATTAAACTCTGACATCTTTTGTAGTTCTGATTTCCATTTCTCTAAATATATAAAAACATAAGCAAAACTAATCCTGCTATCTGCACTTTTTCTTCTGAGGTGAAGAGAGTGTTATGGCTTGTGTCTAGATGTCCCCTGCCAAGCCTCCTGTGGTCATAGGTGAGGGTGTGTCCAGAGGAGGCTGGACCTAGAGTTCATGTTGCTGGGATCATGTGTGTGTGATCACTGAACTGGCCCACTGCTTGGCTTGGCACCTGTTCTAGGACCAGCAGCCCAGAGGGAATATGAAGGGGCAGAGAGAAGCTGCTAATGTCACTTGGACTTGCTGCTTGCTGCCTTCTGCTTCTTCTGCTCTGCCATAGACTGGTTGTCCTCTGCGATACCCCTCTGCCATGCCACTATGCATTGGAGCTTGCCAACTGCAGACTTACATCTCTACAAATTGTGAGCCAAATAAACCTTGCCTCCTTTAACTTTGGTGTCAGGAATTTTGTCTCAACAACGAGAAAAGTAACTAGCACAGGGAGCTTCTTTCATGTCCTAACAATCCAATTTAACGTTGTCTATATGAAGCTTATGCAAATTCATTTTCTATAACAGTATATTACTTTATGAATACAATGGAACTCAATGAAATCTATTAAAATACCCAAATGCCACCTCTTGGATGTCTTCCCATCTTCCTAAGTGTAATTCCTCTTACTGTTTTGAGTGAATAATCTCGCATCTTTTTAAAATTCTACTAAAATGTTTTACTTTGAAAAAAATGTTTCCTGAAGTATTCCTCATATAAGGTGTTTATTTTCTTGCCTTGAGATAATCATGTGGCCTGGAGCAGCACAGACTTGTAGAACTGACAGAAGCCTTAAAGATTTTCCTGGGCAAACTCCTATGTACAAGATAAGAACTGGGGACTGGGAGGTGCCTGATCTGCTTTCACCTGATGGAACCAGCTCACAAGGCCCGTAGCTTTGGTGTCTTATCACTGCCTCCTGCTTGATGCTTTCTCCATATTTTTCACTGTGTTTTGGGGGTGTTTCTAAATCTTCATCAAGTAAAAAATTAAGCCCAATGTCTTGTGTACTCCTGGCCTGGACCTCATTGCGTACCTTATTTATATGTAATTTGCTTTCCTGTCACTGAGAGACAATACCTTGTACCCAAAACTTAAAGGACAGAAGGTATAATTTAGTTCACAGTTTCAGGGTTACCCATCCTATGGCTGAAAAATGTTGCTTAGATGGGAAGACTGGAGAGCAGACTAGGGAAACAGAGTCACAGCAGAGGATTAAGGAACAATACATAGATCCCAACACCTCCGTAATCTACCTAGACACACACAGATGCCTGCTCCAACATCCCTAGAGCAGATTTGAAGATGATCAAGAGGAAACTCCAGCCTGTAACACCCTTTTAATGATATTTTTCAACATGAATCAATTAAAATTATTTAGATGTCTACTTTAAATGACATCAGATTCATGAAATGAGTTCATCTTATTAATAAGCCAACTATCAAGGAGAAAGGAAGAATATATATATGAAAGCATTCAATGCTGGAAACTGCATCCAAATTCTAAATTGTAGTGAAAAATTGAATTTCTTTGCCTAATACTTTTAAGAGGGTACAATGCTGTTACTCTCTTGTCCTTTGTGAGAGTCCCATTGTTCAGTGGATTACATGCCATTATTGTAAGTATGATTGCTACAATTATTTTGGTAGATATTTTTTGGATGGAAAGTTCCAGAATGATAGTATTAAACAGAGGGAAGACTGCTCAGGTTTCTCAAAGCAAAGCCTGACCAAAGATGGCAAAACCTTGCTTTCTATCTCTTTCATCCTATGACCCCATAAGTCCCTTCATTCAATTTAAAATTTCTAAACTCTGGACCGTTCAACTCAAATTCAACATCAGTTTTGTCTTCAGAAATGCATTCATTGTTCTGCTTTCATGATAATTTCACTAAACAAGAAGGAAAAGCTTTGAAAGTGCTTAATCTTAAAATGTTCAGGATCTTAAATGATTATTACTCCAAGTAAGATCACCCGAAGGGGCACTTTGATGTTTCCTACATGATGTTTTCTGTGTCCAAACTTAATTTTCACACAGTGTATGTTTATTAAAAAAAATTAGAAAGGAAAAAAGACAAAGGCTTTGTTTCTGTTTCAGCATGCCAGTGTTTTTTCATAAGATATTAACCACAGATTATTACTCTTACTCTTGCCAGAACACAGGCATCTGTCGCTAGACAGAGAATCCAAAACCAAGTGAGAAGACTTTATTGTTCCAGATGTGCTAGAGTTTCCCCTGGGAAATAAAGCCTTTCCCCAGCAGCTGGGCTAACAGGCCCTCTATCACACCCAGTATGTTGTCCAGGGAGCAATGACCATAACCTGCTTGAATCAGGTCCCTGTTAGAAGTCTGAAGAGGGGAATGATATAAAGATACCTCTTTCAAAGCCAAATTCCTTGACATTATAGCATTTACTATATTTTAAAGAAAGTTGAAACTCAAGACCTCAGGTATGTGAAAAACCACAAAGATTAGAAAACAAAAATGTAAGAGCCCCACTAGTAGCAAAATATAGCAAATTGGAATCACAGTGTCCTCTCTGGCCTCTTCAGGAGATCTAACTTAAAGATCACCTTGAGGTTGATTTGCTTTCAATACTGCTCATATATCAGGTGAGACCTTTTTTGCCTCAGTTTTTTCTTTCTTTCTTTTTTTTTCATTTATATATTTGGTACAGGGTCTCATAATGCAGCTTAGACTCATAGTGATCCTCCTGTTTTCAGCCTCCCCAGTGCTGGGATTACGGGCCTGTACCACCATCCCTGGACTCGATCACTGGCTCAGGCCCTTGCAAGGCAAGCACTTATTCTACTGAGCCATCTCCCTGGCCCCAAGCAGCTTCTTCTGATTGCTGCATTTAGAACAATTAGGAAGACAAAGGACAGGAAAACCGGATCAAGAGAGGAACCTAGGCACACAGTTACAATTAAAAACCTTTAGGGGCCGGGATATGGCTCAGTAGAATAAGCACTTCCCTAGCAAGCGCAAGGGTCTGAGTTCAATCCCTGGTTCTGCCAAGAAAATGTTTCTGTGAAGCCAACATGAAGCTATAGTGTAGTCATATGAAACATTATGTATTGTCATAGATAGGCATCTTTCCTGGTGAATACATATAGAAAAAATGTCTCAATGTATATTTTAACTTAATGTGATTTTTATCATATAAAATATTTGTTTTATTCCAGAAATAAGTAGTAAAAACATAGTGAGTTTAAGAAGTAGAACAGCTTTATAAGATTATTTACTATAGCATAATGATGAACTAAAATATCATTGGCACCTGTGTATGCGTGTGTACATGTGTGTGCATGTTTGTGTGTCAGTGAGAGAGGAGAGAGAAGAGAGAAAAAGAGTGAGAGAGACAAAGAGACAGACAGACACAGACAGAGACAGACAGACAGAAACAGAGAGGGGGGTACAACGATAAGATAGTGGAGTAGCTACCAATTAGTTATGATATCATGAAAAGTTCAGATAACGTGATGCCATATGGGAGTAATGCATACCAGCTTGACAGAGTAGAAACCACATGAGAAACTAAGATTACCAGCATGAATATTAACAGCAGAGAGGAAGGTCTAATCATGGGCTCCAGCTAGCCAATGGTTTTCAAAGAACCAAAAGACAAGACTGAATCATGCCTTAAAAAAAAAATTTCAGGAAGAGTCAACAAAGTAAAGAGGAAAACCAGAAACATAAAAGAACATGGAAACCACCTCCTTCACCTACCTCTGATAAAATGCAAAGGAGATAAGAGGCAGTCACCCAAATTTGCTTATCTAATATATAAAACACAAATACCTACACATGCACAAATGTATATATGTTCTTACTTTAATATCATTATATTATCATACCAGATACACATGGCCAGAAAAATGAGGATTTTTGCCCACCAGATGGTTCCATGGACCAGGATGTCAGCCAGTCATTAAAGCTTATGATAGCATCTGACATTGCATTTATTTGTGAATATTGATCATGCAATTCAGAGGACAAGTTTGCAGCATTGTCAGCACTGTGCATACTACATTCCATTTTCATAGTGTTGCATGCGCCACCTTGTACTGCCGTTAGAATTTCTAGGGCCATTTTGGTCTTGCACAGTGGCTTTCTCCTCATTTTTACTTCTGAAATTAACAATTAAATACCTTCTTAGAGTACAGTCTGTAAGCAGTTTTACATGCCACATTACATCTTTGAATCCTATTTGAAGAATAAAGATAACAGCTAGATGATCATATTGATATAAGAGATTATCTACCCTAGAGACAACCAAGACCATATGTTCGTACAGAGCCACTGGATACCAAGACTTGGTGCCAACTTATTTTAGCTCTTGCCTTCCAATTAGTAAGAAATATATTCCACACATCAGTGTGATTATAACCTGGGTAGGAATCTACCCATTTTTCAGTTGGCATTGCTCCACCTATCGTGATTATTTTGGTATTGATTGACTGAATTGTTCTTTTTATATTTAGTCATGCTTTTGACTTAATACTATTATGCTTTATAATTTTGGTTTTACTTTCTTTTTTGGGTGTTAAAGACTACATCAGAGTGAGACATGCACTAATCAAAATTAGTCTCACTTTCTGCATGTATATCAAGGTCAGCTTAGGCTGTTTAGGCATTGCTTTTGAGGCTATGGGCAGAGCCTTTGAGCTCTTTAAGTTTTCTTATGCCAAATCTTTCTCCTGCTGGGATGGGTCCATGATCCTTTCTATTCTACATGGCTTCCTTTGGAAGGACAGATACATTTTCCTTTTTAGTGATTCTCCCTTTGCATAATGCACACTGGTTGGCTCTTGTCCTCTGAGGTCAATCAGTCTCCTTGCTGAGGAGATGGGGTGATACTATGGAGATATAGAATCCTATAGAGAGGCCCCCTGATGACTATGTTGATTTTGAGTCATAGGTCTTTGTTGACTCTGGAGGACCAGGGCCAAAATATTTGCTTTCCTTTAAGCCCAGTTATCTTTCTAACATTGGCTTTCAAGCATTGTTTGTTTAACACACTATAGTTCAGTTACAAATTGTTGCAGTTGTGTTTTCCAAGGGGAACATTACAATGCAGGACACACATTTTATAAGATTACTTTATAGTGAATTACCCAAAGAATTACATACAAAGAGTACAGGAAATCTTTCTACACACTAAAGACCAAAAAATCCAGCTTAGAGCCTGGATCCCAAAGTAATGTCCTGGTTGAATCCAGCAGAAGAAGACCTAGAGTCATAACAGTACCTCTCATGAGTCCAACTGAAGGCCTAGAGCCCATGACAATGCCACATGCAGGCCTGTTTCATGGCATCTGTGTAGGAAGGCCCAAAGATCAGTGGTGGAAGCTAGAAAGTCTGTGGCAGTGAGATGAATGATCTATCCTAGCAGACAAAGAAATTAAGGTCATAGTGATTTCCCCCAGAAATTCTGTTTTTGGCACATAGTAGGTGTTAGCAAATAAGTTTTGTTCAGAGTAGTAAATGAATAAGTGAAAGAATAAGTGAACAATTAAATGAACTAAACCTCTGGCACAACATATATTTTGTGCCTTTGACAATGAAAAGATCCTGAGTAGAGCTGTTGAATTAGAAAGCATTGCTTCACTAATCTGTTTTAAGTAGGAAATTTACATTTCAATATTTTGTTCTTTCTATAACCAAACTCAATACCTTTTTCTGATTTTTTTTTCTTGTCTTTTCTCCTCTCAATTACTTTAAAGCTTCACTTCTAATTTTCTGCGATCCATTTCTCAACCCCACTCTCAGTATGCTAGGCCAGCAGCCCCTGGAATGCAGCAATGTGCAACAGAATGTGTGCTGTTCACAAGTCCCGGTGCCCCATCAGAGCATGTCTACTTTTCAGACATTCATCTTGGGAACTAAATAATTATGTGTCTTTAAAAAGAACATAGTTTTGGATTTTGCAGTAGGAGTTCAGAGAATGAAAAATATCAAAATAGGAAGACTGTGACTTCCTCTCACAAACCTGTTATGCTATATAAACAAGGTCTGTGCCCTGAGCAAAGACAAAAGAAAAAATGCACTGCCCAGCCTGGCCACAAGTGGGCTCACGGGTGCACTTTCAGCCATCTCCACACCCCTGGGGAAGGGGCATAATGATTCTGTTTTACAAATGCCCTCCGTGGCCCCTCACAATAGCTGACACCTTAGTTCTTTCTGTTGACCAGGCTCTGACCCAAGGACTAATTCACTTAAGCCTCACAACCACTCTGTGATTTACTTACTATTACAGCCCCATTTTACAGCTGGGAGAACTCAGCAGAGGGGTATATGGTGGCAGGGTCACATACAGAGGAGGAAGTGGCAGGCTGGAGATCAAATCCTGGCCATTCAGCCTGAGGGCCTGGACTCCTGACCTCAGAAACCAGTGTGAAAAGATGTGATTTTTGTCTGGCCTGATTAAGCCATGTAAACAATGACGCATGATTTAAGGCTACAGCTGCACTTGCAGGGTGGAGCTAGCATGTGTGAGGCGCTAGGTTCAATCCCCAGTGCCATGAGAAAAGAACTGTTCTGTATGAATACTGTTGGAAAGGTTGCTTTCCTCAGAATACTTGACTGAAAACAATTAGAAAAATTTGGATTTCATGTCATTTTAATATCTTGTGTACTTACCCTCATTTCTAGAGAGAACCTCTAACAATCTCTGGACAAGTTTAAAATATAATACAATTTTCCAGTTATGAATATTAATTATCAATGTTAATCCATCTTCATTTTTTAATTGTTCTAGTTTGACTCCACGCTTCCCATAAAAGATGAGTGTGATGTGTGCCATTGAGAAACTACACCAGACAGAAAGGGATTATTTACAAGAAGCTTGAAGAGGCGCTAACCTGAGGTTCCCTGAGAGTGAATTACCCTTTCGCCCAAAGGCTGCCACAGCAGCTCTGCGAGGCCAGCGCAGCCCCAGTGACCCTTCTGCACAGCCTGCCATTGCAAGACCCTGCCCCTCTAGAAAAGGGGGGCCGGGAAGCCACCCTGGTGGTGGGGCGCATTTCCATATAGCTGTTGCCCTTTTTAGCAGCCCGGCAGTGAGTGACCAGAGTGAATTGTGCACTGCTCTGTGAGATTGTGACCCAGCGCACTGGAGGAACAGCAGGGGTGTTAGAAAATCCATTATTTGAAATTTTTGTTTCTTTTTCTTACTAGATTCCATGCTGCTCTTTTCCTGTCATCTCGTTCCTTTTTTCCCTACCTATTGTTTTGAGAGTTTTGTGTCTGACAGTTCTTTTCTACTGCTGCTTACGTCCTTTTTGTTACCTTGTTTCTGCCTCCACAGGCTCCCCCTACCCTCTTTTCTTGAGCTTGTGTGTTCTGAGCCTTATTTTCCTTTTCAGGCTTGCAGTCCTTTGCCTTACTTTTCTTTCTCTTTCCACCTTATTGTCTCATATAATACAGAAAAACAAATTCTCTTTTTGTGCGCATTCTTTTGCATGGTGTTATGTCGTTGTCATTTTCTCTTCAGGATCGGTGCACTTCGCTACTCATTCTGGTGCCAAGAATTCCAAACACATGTCCGGGAGAGTGCCAAGGCTGATGGCAATAAAAATCAACCACCACGGCCTGTAGAATAGCCTACTGGGAACAGAGCACACCCATGTCTTCCCAGGACATCAGCTCACACAGAATCTGCAAACGGTTCTTGCTAATTTCACATTATTTAATATTTTGTCTTTTCTCTGAGACTGTCTGTTCCAAAATGTCAGTATTTTGACATGAATTATTGTAAATCCAGTTATCCTTTCATTCCTTCCTTTTTAAAAAACTGATAAATACAGCCTGAAAAGACAGTTCTAGTGATTGGAGCAGTCACTAGTTAATGACCCACGTGATCTAATAATTATTACTTGAACAACTATTATACATAACACAGGTGTTGGGGATACCAAACATCAGTTATGTTCTATATTTACCTGTACTTCAGTCAAGTTCATCATGTCCAATTTCTTTCTTTTTTTGTAGACTCATCATATTACTGTTTGTCCTCCATATTTTTTTCTTAACTCCTTTTGACATAGAGCTCCTACTTTTTATTTTTTTCTTTTTTCTTGCTTTCTTTTTTTTTTTTTTTTTT
>NDGM011197268.1:0-12466 GCA_002564305.1 Octomys mimax
GGCTCAGTAGGATAAGCACTTGACTGGCAAACGCAAGGATCTGAGTTCAATTCCCGGTTCCGCAAAAAAAAAAAAACAAGTATTTAGTATAGGATCTCACTATGTAGCTCAGACTTGTAGTGATCCTCCTGCCTCAGCCTCCCCAGGGCTGGGATTACAGGTGTGCACTGCCATACCTGGTTTGGGGGCCACAGTGCAACCAAGGTTCCAGGGCTGGCATGGCATGTGGTACTAAGGATCAAACCTGGGTCCTTGAGCTTCCCAGGCAGGCACTTATGCCACTGAGCTATCTCCCCAGCTATAATGTCATATACTTGAAAATCATTACTATGCCTTGGAACACAAATAGATCCTAAAACCTCGCCCAGGAATTAATCAAAAGCGAATCATATCTGCAAGTAGAGACCAAGAGAGGATCAAACTATGTTCCATGCATGTATGAAAATACTAATTGAAACCTAGTATTTTAAAACACAGACAAAATATTAAAAGTCAAATAATAAAAAGATAATAACAACAATAATTTAGACAAATGCTTTAAAAAGAAAACTGAGTGATTTATAAATAAAAGGGGAAGTCATAATGTAAATTACAAGTATTTGGGAAAATGTCAAAGAGAAACTGCAGCATGGTGGAACTCAGGAAAAGCAGCACATAGAGAGAAATATGCCAGCATAAGAGAATTTATTCTGAATTTAAAAGACTGAGAACAAAGAAGCTAAATTATAAGCCAGAAAGGTAAAAATCACTGGGGGGGGGGTCCAACAAAATAGAGGAAGGAAAGCAGTAAAATGAATAAACTAACAGCCACTACAATAAGTTCATAAAACATAATTCTTTCAAAAGAGCAATGAACCCACAAACTTCTGGCATGAATAACTAAGAAAGAAAGAACACAGACTTACATAAACATAAACATAATACATGATACTTATATTTGCAAAAAATAAAGTCTAGATACAGTAAGCATTGAATAGCATGAAGAAAAGCAATAGCACTCAGAATCTAGACTAGAAATAATAATGGATGTCTAAGAAGTCCAATTTTAGATAGATAACCTTGAAACAAAGAAATCCATATAAAATGTCCCAATAAATAATAAAAGAAATTCAAGAAGTGTGGGAGGACATATCTATAAGTCAAGAGAATAAAAAAAATTACTATTTTCCTAAAACCACTATGATGTTGCCAACACTGTTGAGGACTGGACAGTAACTAAACAAGTGAATACCCTGATTATGGTTTATATTTTTAAAAACTAAACTAAAATCATTAACAAAAGAAATCTCTTTCCCATAAAAGAATATATATGACCAGAGATGGAAGGAGGAGCAAGGAGAGGAAGGAAAGAATTAAAATGTGTTAAGTGTGTGCTCCAGTATCACGTGATGAACGGAATCATGAACTACAAACATGAACTAATAAAAATATTATAAAAAATCTCACATAGCAGTGCTACAGGATGGATACGTACAGATATATAATTAAAGTTATAATTATAACTTTATAATAATTATAAAGTTATAATATATAATTCATAATCACAAAAATTTGAAAATGACCATCTATACAAGAATGGGTAACTAAGCTGAATTGTAGTCCTATGATATAATGCCACACAACACTTAGAAAAATGAACCATGTCTATATACATACACCAACAGAGATCTCAAAAGGTAGCATTGGCCAAAAAAAAAAACAAAAAAAAAACCAAGTCTATAAAAGACATAGCATCACACTATTGTGAGAATTTTTAAAATACTAAAATAGGGGCCAAATAGCTCAACAGATTAAAGCGCCTACTTAGGCAGATGCAGTGGCTGGGATTCGATCCCTGGTGTGGTGTGCTGGCTCCACCCCCAGGGTGTGCTGGGACACTGATCGAGACTGGGCATGGTGGCACGCACATGTAATCCCAGCTCTTTGGCACACTGAATGTAGGCAGATCAGTATGAGACCGATCTACGTAGTGAAACCTTGTAGACCCTTACTAAAATACAAAAAATAAATAAATAATAAAATAAAATACTAAAATAATGCCCCATATTGTTTATAGTTCTGTAAGTATCTATGCAGTTTAAAAATAGACTAGAAAAAAAAAAAAAAAACAGACTAGATACACACCAATTTCATGACAATATTTGCTTTAAGCAAGCAATGTGGGATAAATGGGACCAGGGAGAGGAATGTGAAAAACTTCTTTGTTTTGTAAATATTTAACTTCTTATTAAAAGAGATCTGAAGTTGCTATGATAAACCGTTGACTTTTTTTTTATATTCTGGATGGGAATATGAGTAACATTCATTACATTTTTGTTTGTAGTTAAAAAAAAAAATTCCATGACAAAAGCAAACTAACACACCCTTTTATTGCTCCCTTCTGCCCCAAGTTGCCACTTGTCTGTCCCTGGGAATGTAGCGAGTCTTAAATTTGATCCTTAACAGGAATAGAATAAGATATTATCAAAGGAGCATCCTTGACTCAAAGCTTCCCTGCTGGGTAGTCTCACTCATCTGCTCTGCTGGACTTACTTCCTGAAGAACAGATCCCGTCTGTACTTCCCAGACTTTCCCAGTGGGCAGTTGGGATGCTAGGCTCTGTAACAGAGCTGTCATCAACTTGGCCAATGACGAAGTTACTCACTGCTATCCACATTTCCTGAGCTTGGGGCACAGGGATATAAACATTAATGCCGACCTGCATTGCTTGGTCAGAAGCAGACAGAACCCTGAGGGGAAACAGAGCTTTGAAGGATATTCATGCCATAGAATCTGGACCTATTGTTGCCAGAATCCCACGGTATGGAGGGTCTGTGTTGTCAGATATCATCGGAGATCTTTTCTAAAAGTAAACACCAGTATTAGAAAATACCATCCCTGCCTTTCAGGAGGAATAAGAGGTATGGATGACAATTGCTGCAATGCTAGCCTTCTGTTCTGCATTGCCCACTAAATCCATGGGGGAATTATCTTAGATGTACCCCCAAGTCATGGAGAAAGAGAAGTATTTCTGGGACAGTGGCTTTAGGTCAGTACATGCCCTCTAGGCTCCTTGAAAAGATGACCTACATTGATTCCATCAAGCTTTATATTGTGCTCTGTCCTCTGTAGACACACTATAGCCCATAATGGGAACATATGTATATGTATGTTGTGTTTTGCAAATACATGTTTATTTGCATACATAGTGGACCCCCAAGTTACACCTGGCTTGACACACGAAAAACTTGCGTTACCACCAGAATTGTAACTTACAAACAAATTCTTGAGCTACAGCCTACATGCTGGCCATTTGTGTGGTTGTAGACTGGTAAGGCCAGAGAAGCATAGGGGAGTGTATGTATGTTTCAGTCTGAGACCAGAGGTCATGTTTGTGGATGTGATATTTACCAGTGCTTTAGATGATTGCTATGATTACTGCTATCAAAATGTCCCCCACCAAAAACTAGAAAAGAAGCTAAGGAAGGAGTGTGAGATAAAGCTATCAATTGCCTATTGTTGTCTTCATAGTGGTTATTCAGAGGACAAGATGTAGACATGATATCTTGTCTAAACAATATTAGTACAAATCTTTCTTCTCATTGAACTAAGAGAAAGTAGCTGCATATCTATCCTAACTATTTTGTATAGACATATATATTTTTTCACTACGAAATAGTCCTATATCTATATGCCCCTCTTTTGTTTTGTTTTGTAAGAGACGGGTGTTCCATTGCTGTTAGAGAAGCTATATTTGGAGAAGTCTTGCAACTGTCCTACTAACCTGTTTTGAAACTGTTTCATTGCTGAGTTATTTTCTCATTAAAATGAATAAAAAATTTTAAAAAGAAAGTTATCGATTGAAAAAAACATGGTTAAAGAAAAGACAGAAATAGATAATCTTAGACTAGCTTTTAGTTTCCAAAAATTTGAGACCTAGTGAGCCAGAAGCCAGTCTTGACAGGCTGCAGCCCTGCCCCAGGAGAGAAAGAACACCAGGGCACCCGATTCCCACTGTCCTTGAAGAAGTTTCCTTCCAGAAAATAACTACCTTCCATCTCATCCTTCCTCCAGGCCAAAGATATCAGCTTGAATAGTTAGTACAGTATGAAATGGTTGTTTCTGGTAAACTGGACCTATTTTATACCATTTTGGTGAACATACTAGGAAAAGTTATTGGTGTTTCTGGTCAGTTATGCAAATTATACTACCATTTTATTATGACAATGTTATTTAAGGGGTGTTTTTTGGGAGGTTCAAAATGCATTATGGATATTTCCACTATTTCTTGTGGGAAAATAGTCCTGATTTACAATCTGAGTTACAACTAGCCCTCATGAATAAATTGAATGCATAAGTCTAGGTACACTATATAAGAATACACACATACTTTTTTTATTTATTTAGTACAGGGTCTACGCGGTCTCACTACATAGATCAGACTCGTAGTGATCCGTCTGTGTTTAGCCTCCCAAGCTCTGGGATTACAGATGTGCCCCATGCCCAGTCTCAGTTTCCATCCGAGCCCACCCCGGGGGCAGAGTCAGCATGGCACGCTGAGGATCAAACCCTGGTCCCTGCAGTACACTCGTTTCTATACATACTGATTCACATGTTTTTTTCCTTTGCCCTTTCTTCCCAGTCTAGGCATCTTACAGTGTTTGGCTCTGATTAAAATCATTCACCGTCTTGGATTCCCAAGCTCTGATCTCTCATAGACTGAAATTCTCCTTCAGAGGGGTGATGTCTGACCAGAGAGCAGCCCGAGCCCACACTTGATTCAATGTGCAGCCACATCACCAGAAGTCACATTCTTTGGAGCAAAGTGGCAGGGGGAGCAAAAGTAGATTCCTAAGTAAGCAGACCTGCAAGTCGTTGCTGCACCTTGGTAAGGAGATACAAATCCCACATTGCATTCTCGTGTTCCTAGAGGCCAGGCTTCCGTCCATGTCCAGGCTGAACACAGACCAGGGCTCCTGTCCAGGTCTTCTCCCTTCCTCAGAGCATTCATGACTCCTGTCAGCAACACCTCCTCTGGGCTGCCCTCTGAGCAAGGATTTCATACTCATTTGCTGGCTGAGCTGAAGAGAAGCCTTCACATAAAGAGATGACTGGAACTGTTTCCTGACACAGCACAGGCTTGCTGTGAGGTGCAGATCAGAAGCCAGCCTTCGCTGGGTGGAGCCGCACTTTAGACTCTTCTTCTATCGTGCAGCATTTCTGTGTTTTTGTTTTTCTGTACAGGTATAAGGAAAGGTAAAGGCAAACACTCAACCCAGAGGACAGCTACACAAACTTTGGTTTTATAAAATGGGAATCCAGGGCCTGAAAAGAAAAGAACAATCAGCCCCTTCTATAGTCAAGTTAAGTTCCCCTAAGGGCAGCTGTGGCTCATCCATGCAGCTTGCTGTTTGGGCTTTCTTTCGTCCAAGTATGAGGCTCCATTGTCCATAAGCCCATCCTGTACAGGATCACCCCTCATCTCTGATTTAAGTCACCTAGCTAAGTCCTGTGACAGAAACTTTCCTAACTCACAGTAGGATTTACAATGCATTCCCCACAGCAAAGCTGGCATTTATTTCCCTGTGATTTACAAATTATTAGTAGCCATAACTTTAAAAGACACTCAATGAAATAAAAACCAAAATACCAATACAAACCTAAAGGGATCGCATTACATTAGCGAATTTTAATTTCCATTTTTCCAAGTAGCAAGACTTTGTTTAATTCCAAAAGAATGCAAACATTTTGGCATCCAAAGAAGAAAATTCCTAACCTCCCAGAATTGCACTCTATGACCATGACAAGTTCAAATTGAGATAGCTGAGAATGATAGGTAGATAGATAATTCCATCTGCCATGTCCAGAAAAGGGAAAGCTGTGTTTGAAACATAAACATGGATAAAACATTTCATCCCACACTGTACTGACGGCTAGCAAAGTGATATTGAAGAGAGTTTCATCTGTTAAGTGTCCTAATTTTTCTCAATATAATACTAGCTATTATAAATTATTCCAGCCTGTATGTTTGCCATCTCAGAGGCCCAGAAAGCTAATTGTATGATCCATCTCAAAGAGTTGAACAAGACCTACAAATTCGAGACTCATTCAGACCACTTCCAAGCCATCAGTCAAAGATGGGATATAGAACTGGGGCCAGGCATGGACAGCCTCTGTCCAGCTTTCTTTGTGCAAGAGTACAAGCATTTTGAAAATAGACCATGTAAAAAAATGCAAAGTAGAAAGATCCTCGAGCCAAATATGCATCTCTCTGGTTTAGCATTTGAAATGGTCCCTGGTTGTATTGGTGGAGCACGTCCAAATACAAGGAACCATGTGGCTTTCAAGAATCTGGGAGGTAGAAAGTGTCATGAGGCAAGGGAAGGAACACTGCTCTAGGGTAGGCATCACAGGCCTATTCCTGACTGAATACTAATTAATCCTAGGCCAGGCCTTCTGCCTCTGTCTCCTTCTATTAAATAAAGATGTCGGATTAGTGCAACATTATGAATTCTGCACATTTTAAACATTGGTCAATTTTATTTTTAAGACACCCTACATGGGGTAAATTTTCACTTGTGCTCACACAGACCAAGAACGGTGGATCACTAAGAGAAGAAAGACAACTGCACCTTGCTCCCAAAAGTAATGTGTTCAGTACTAGAGCACAAATACTGAAAAGTTTATTCATTATATAACCCTTGTCACGGAAGCTCAGCAAATAAAATTTGGAATTTTTAAAAATGTATTTAGTACAAGGCCTACAGGGTCTCACTACACAGATCAGACTCGAAGTGATCCTTCCTGTTTTTCAGCCTCCCAAGCACTGGGATTGCAGGCGTGTGCCACCACTCCCAGTCTTAATCGCTGTCTCAGAGCACCCCAGGGGCGGGGCTGATGTGGCAAGCTGGGATTAACTCCCCAGGCTGCATCTGCCTGGGCAGGTGCTTTAATCTCCTGAGCTATCTGGCCGGCCCCCTGGAAATATTTCTAATAAACCCTAAAAATATAAATCAACTGACTCTGAAGGAAGAAAGTACCATAGACAGGATTCAGTTCTACCTTTCTCTTTTAAGGTTAAGATTCTAAGCCTCTCAGCAGGAAAATGAGATTGTGAAAATTGACGTAAAATCCTCATATTAAAACCACACGATAGCTGTTCAATGGCGCTTGGTTCAGACATTTTTCTCTTTGGTTCTTTTATTCCATTAAACATTTTTGTATTGACAGATAATGATAGTTTTCTTCTACAAGCCAACAGATACCAGTAGCGCTAAGAATCACACATTTATTGTTATTCATAATGCACTCGACTTTCTATCAGGACAATAGCCTTACGCTAATCTTTAGGAATTATATTCATCAGATCAGTTGAACTAAAAGAAATGCTTGTATACATCTGTGTTTTCATAGTCCAACTGTCCACTGAAACTGAGAATAACACTCCACGATGCGTCTGAATGTTCCAGGTAGTGATAGGTGGTGCATGCAAAGGAGTTGCTATGTCCCTAAAACTATTGCTTCAGCCAGTATTGTGCTATCCAAACCTACTGCTGTCTTTGAAGCTTAAATCTCAGGAGAGAGCCAATCAATAAGTCTTAATACAGGCAACATTTTGGGCAACAAAGCAAAAATGGACAACCTAATTCAGGCTATAGGAGAACCAGGCACAGCATGTGCAGGTGAAGCATAAGGCCCTCTGGAAAGTTGAACAAGAGGAAGAGTATAATCAGGAGGTAAAGTAGCAGTGCAGGCCCATGTCCTGTTAGGTGGTTGCTAGAGAACCCTGCAGCTCCTGTCTTTGTTCTGAAGCATTCCTGGCATGCGAAGATGTAAGTACGCTTTCTGTTGCTAAATGGTTCCTATATGGAGGATATTGCTTCATTTCGCCCAGGATTATTTGATATTTTTTAGCTTAGATTTAGTTCCTGATATGGATTATCTGGTTAACTGTCTCAATATTCCTATGAGTCAGGTATTACTGGCACCTCCACTTTATAAATGAAGCAATTGTGACACTTGGAGGATTAGTAATTTTCTCAGAGTCTCATAGATAGTAAGTGGAAAAAATGGGAATAAAAAATGAAACTGGTCATGTGGCCGTTGGTTGATATTTCATGTTGTCTCCTAAAGTTGGCAGAAAATGAACAGTATATTATCTCTGGTTAGGAAGTGAATTCAGCTGACTTGATTTCCTTTCACTGTAATTGCAGAGAGAGAAAGAGAGAGAGAGACAGACAGACAGAGAGACAGAGACAAAAAGACAGAGACAGAAACAGAAAGAGACAGAAAGAGTTGGGGAAGGAGGGAGGGAGAGAGAGAGAAAAATATTTTTGTCCAATAAAATAATCACCCTACAATATAACTCATTCACCATCTGGGGTGTGTTTCCCTCCTTTGTAAATAATGAAGAAGCTGTTGATGGAAGGAAGGAATGCAAGTGGAGGACTTACCCGTGAGGATGACTACAAGAAGAAAAGATTCTTAGGTTGGTTTATTATGAGCCTAGTCAATTATAAGCAGCACATTTTGACACCAGAGTAAATAATACACTCTGTCAGAGTCAGCTGATGGAGATTTTGTGTTCAATATATTGTCAGAGACACATGATGAACGGGAGACGTTGGATGGCATATGCAGCACACAGGAATAAATATGTGAATAATCTTGCAGGCTTTGAGACTTCCAAACACTAACTGTGACAGATATGAACTGCAGTGCATTTTCTTCCTAAGACAATGGGACTAATGATGATAAGTTGAACAGCCTAATATCCATCTTTGCAGTGTACAGCTATATCTGATGGTTATGCTTGAAGGGACATCATTTGACCTGGCCTATTTCCAGCCATGTAATAATGAGAAGCATTTAACTGGGTCAAAGAGAATGTTAGAGCTAAAAGGGATCTGAAATCATCCACTGCTACTCCCACTGGAGGAAAGAGGGTGAGAGAGACTAAGTGAAGCTAATTGCCATACCCATGATAGGTTACAAAGCCTCCTAAAGACCATCCCACCAACTCAATGGAAGTAAGTTAGAGTTGACCTATTTTGTAAAAACAGAAGCACAGGCATAGAGAGGCTTTTGGGTGAGAGAGAATATGCTCAATTTTTAGTCACTTTGAACCATAACTGTAGATTAGTTATCCAGCAAATGAAAGTGATACATATTATTGTTTAGTCAATTTTTCCCCAAGAAGTAGTTGTCCCTTAGGGTATTTGCTGATATCACCCAACTCACACAGCCAATGGGTTTTTCTCAACTCACAACTCCTCCAGGAGGCCTTCTCAGACTACAGCATTCTCTGTAGTGTGCACAGGCACTGCCTTCCCTAGCCTGGGCACTACTGGTTCAGAGAGCATGCTCTTGTATCCTTAAATATCTACTCAGAGAGTTAACTACTTAAGTGTGCAGAACATAGCTGAGGAGACACCTCCAAGATTGAAATGACTACACTGCAACATGCTTTTACTCCACACCTGGGGAATCAGCAAGTCTGCTGGGCGGTAGGTATCATTAAAAGACCTCCCTGAGAGGTCCTTCTATGTCCTCCAATTCGAAGAACTCTGCCCTAACAAATCTGCATGATGGGCAATGTTCCTTCAGAAGATATGATGCTAGCCACTCTTCTGTCTCTGAGATATTTATTTATTTATTTATTTATTTATTTATTTATTTTTGTGGTGCTCGGGATTGAACCCAGAGCCTTGTGCACACAAAGACAAGAGCTCTACCATTGAGCCACATCCCCAAACCCCTCTCTGAGATTTATAGATATCACGATGACCTCCAAGAGATAATCCATCAACTGCATCAGTCACAGGGCATTACCACTGGTACTGGCCATCTAAGCTGGCACCTCTCAGATTAACTGGGGAAGGTCATGATTCTGTTAAGCCTGAGGGCACTCAGAGGTTAAGTCCTGTGGCTTACACTCACTTGAGTGTAATTAGAGAGTTCACTATCAGAGGCAGTGTCTTCCCCGTGCATTGGTTTAGGTGATTTTCTAGCTGGACTCTCTGTCTCCAAGGGTTGAACAAAGAGAAAACAGCATGCTTCCGAATCAGGAAGACGCCTCTTACAACCAATCCAATTGTGTAATTGGCCCTAATTAGTTAAACTCATGGCAGTATTAGAAAATAAGTTAATGAAACATATTTACATCAAATGCAGCAGATCTATCTTTGAGCATTCCTGTCTCACAAAACCTTCCATGAAATTTAAAATGTCTCAGTGTAGTTTGAGGTAATCTTTTTTAAGAGTCTGAAATCCACCTGTGTGGCTGCATTTCACAGAGACAGTATTAGTCTGGAGAAAAACTGGTGGATTTGTCTTTCTCAGACTCAAATTTAATTCAGGTAAAACAATGGAGTAAGCAGCCAAAAATTAATTCCACTGATGTTTGTATTTTCAAAATCAAGTAGTGAATTCAAATGCCAAGTATTCCTCACAAATTTACTTATTTTAACTTTTTATCATAGTTCTCTTAGGCTCAATTTTGACAGTAAAATATATGTACCTGTGGCAGGTAGTCACAAACACCTTGTCTAAATATTTATCTATAAACTGCCAGAAAATTGACAAACTTTATTTAAAAAATTACATGTTGGAATCATTCAAAAGCCATCTGAATACACATTAACATATACATTTGGATTCAAATTTATGAAACAGCATGAGAAATAGCTTTCTTAACTCCACAGTAATAAAGAATCAAGAAACAGATATTTTTTCAATTTCTTCCCATTACATTTTATGTCCACATTTAGATGTATCTGGGAGGGTCTCTAAACTGACATCACTGTGAGAGGCCCCTGGGATTCACAAATATCATTTCCATGACACTCAGAAAACTGGGAGAAAAGAGGAAAATGTGAGCAGCGATAAATTGGAGCTAATCTCTTTCTGCCACAACCTGAAATGATACTTGGCCAGGTAATCTCCCCATCCTCCACGCTGTAATAAGAGCTTGTCTATCTCTCCCAGATGCCCAACCCAAATACTCCTATCTACCCCGAATGCTTGTACCGAAAATTTCCTAACAGGATTCCGAGGCTGTGTAAGAAAAAGAAAGATGAAAAGTAATTCTGTCAAGCAATAAGCATTGTAAGTTTAAAGAAAAGGTAAAGCCTAGTGTTTGCCGCCTGAAATAAATAAAACAAATAATGGATTCTTTCAGGTCATAAAGCTCAACCAACTATAAAACACAAAGAACCTGTGATGAGGGACTGATGAGCCTTCTGGGGCTATATTCAGTGTGACAGAGCTCTGGACGTCCCACACCTGGCCTTGCCCTATCACCTACCCACTTGTGTCCCACCCATGAAATCTTTCTATCTATATATACAGAGCACACAGCAGCCCAGGGGGCACCCAAGCCGGCTTCCAAATGCTTCTGTATTTTGACCATAGCTTTGTACACCTGTGACATCAAAAATATACTGTTTTGCATTAAGGAATGCAAAGCCCTTATAGGAGCAGACAGTTGCCTCAGATTCACTGGATGACCTTACACAAGTCCTCATCTGTAATGTTCCTCAGTACTTTCTTTTGCAAATGAAAGATAAATTCCACCTCATGGTTATTGTGAAGTCTGACTGAATAAAATAAGCAGGGAAAGCTCCTTAGCGGAAGACTGGCCCAGTGTAAGTGTTAGCAATCACCACCATTCCTTACATGGGTGCTACAAGTTACACTGCACCCCAAGGTCTCCATGGTCCGAGGGGCACCATCAGAACCTAGGCTGAGGCAGGTGACAAATGCAACCACTCTGCTTTTCCTGTGGCTCCTTCAAAGAAAGGTTTTCCTGCTGCCTCAGCTATCACCATTTCTGTCACATGTGAGGCCTGCGGTTGGTATTACAGGGTGCCATGCATCTTCTTTGTTTGTTTTCCTGTCTTGTTTGCCTCCTGCTTACTGTTTTCCTCACCAGATACCCTTCATTCGGTTTCACGGTTTGTAACGTCTTGAGATCCCCAGAATACAGCACCGTAGAACCTCCGTATTTCTGGGGAGGGAGTTACTGAGGAGAAAACAAACCAAAGGACTAGGAAGAAGCTTTCTGCTTATCTTGGCTCTGGCAACTGGTATCTCGTTAACCTTGGGAAAGTCACTTAATTTCTTTGGACATCAGTTTCCTCATCGGTACAGATAATCTCCAATTTCCTTTGCTGTTCTAAAATTCTATAACTTGAAGAGAAACAGCTGCAAAAGGGTTCTTTGTTATCTGGTGTGCAAAGCTGTCAGAGCAGAAGAATGAGACCGGCTGAGCCTGGCTCAGATGCTTAGTCCAACAGTTAAAATTCAAATTCTTCCCAGTTCTTTCAGCTGTTCGTCCACGTCCTGTTTCATTTATTTATGTTCTTTAGATGATGCAAGTTCAAGGTGATGAGCCCATTGCTAAGATTAGAATTACCGTTGGACCTCTGTCATCACTGCCCCACGTGGCTGGGGCCAAAAGCTGGGTACAGGGGAAATGTGTTCACAA
>NDGM011197277.1:0-12139 GCA_002564305.1 Octomys mimax
GAATACCAGATGGTGGAGTTTAAGTATTATTCAACTACTGTTTATCCTACCCAATACTCATTTGAAATTCAACATTTTTGAGAATTATTCATGGAGCCACAGTTGTATTTCATGCAGATAACAAGCTTAGTTTAGAGTGAATTACCAGAATGCACCCATAATTTCCATACTTTCTTGGTTATTGTTAATTTGGATTGCAACTATTAGTTAAAGTTGAGAGCCTTTCGGAAGCAAATCAACATGAAGCTATCATGGACAATAATTCGTTCAGCAATCTGTGGGGAGGGAAAATCATTAAATTTTACAGGGTGGAAGAACTCACCAAAGAATGTGATGTTCCGTCTGCCAAAGCTGAAATACACAACTGTTTGATGAGCATGTTTCCTCCTTGGTAGCAGCCTGCCCACTAGCAGGCAATTATTCTTTCTTTTATCTAATGGCTGTGCCATAACTTTTAAGAGAATGTAAAAAACAATCTCATCTTCCAACACCTCTCCATGTGAATGGATGAAAGATCAACAAAACTGTCTCTAACAAAGCACAGTTCCCTGTGTAAACTCAAAAGGCCCTTGAATCGATCACTAGGACATACATTATGGACCATGTAGATTACTGAGTGCTTCCTGACTGTAGTGCTTACTACCATATATTTGTATTTTATTTACATCACATTAGGGAAATGGCAAGCTTTTTTGTTGTAAGTTGTTAAAAAATATTAGGAAAGCTTTTTATTGTTGTTGTTTTTCAGACATGGTCTCACTATGTGTTTCAGGCTGGCCTTGAACTCAATATGTAGACCAGGCTGGCCTCAAACTCAGTGTTCCTCCTACCTCAGCCTCCCAAGTACAGGTGTGCACCACCACACCCTGCCTAGGAGTCTTTTAAAAGAACAATATCCATCCCATTGCAAAACTTTAATGCTTTGATGGCTTGAAGAGCTTTTCACCCCATGTTTACAATTAATCTTTGAATAAAAAAGTTAAATTCAATATGATACATCTTCAATACTTGAAAACTCTTTTACATGGAAAAATAGAGCTTGAACACTTCTTTCTGATTTCCTTTTTGCATTTTCCAAATTTTGAAAGGAGTAGAAGTTAAAGGGACTTTGCTAACTGTCATCTTGAAGGTTATCATTATTCCCAGCTCTCTATTATTGACCTTTTCCTATGTGTGGAAGATTTCAATCATGTGCTTCCTTATAAGTTCACACAGTGACATTACACAGAATTCCCATCTCACAGATAGGACACAGCATCAGAGCAATAAGCAAGTGTAAGCTGGAGTCCCACCTTGACCCGGACTTCAGAGGTCATGGTTTTTCTGCTGCAGCCTACTTCCTCCTTGAGCGTTGTGGATGTGAAATCATATGGTGTAGGGAGCCGTGGGTCTCTCCGTGTGGTCTATTAAATCCAGGGAGAAACAGCGGCAGGAATGCAGAAAAGATAGATGAGAAGACAAGAGCTGGGTTAGGGGGTAACTGGTCTGCCTGGTCGGTGAAATGACCCCTGAACAACAGAAAGAGAATTTATTTATACCTTTACAAACTTGTAAGACACAAGGTTGCCTACCGACTCACAGCCCACAATGTCCAGGCAGGATGTTTTTCTCAAAACTGAGGTAGCTTGACTGCTTTAGGCAATGAGGCCTCATCCTGCCCTCTCACATAGGATCAATTTCAGTTCAGCAGCTCCCAGTATGAGGAAGTTAATATTTACACTTCAAAAGTGATACCATAGAGAGCAAATCATATATATTTTTTAAAAATACTTAATGAAAACCTTATCTTGGGTACAACTGGATGCCTAGCCTCACTCCTTCACAGTCTGTGAGCTGGTGCAGGTGCAATTTGCAAATCTTTATGGGGAGCACGTTTCATGTAATACATTAAGTGAACTTGCAAATGCTAAAACATTACCATGAAGTAGCAAATGCCTTGTGCGCCATTGAAAGTTTTCTTAAATTCTAAGTCTCTAAGCTGAAAGTTCTTCCTTTGTTAGAGGAATCATTACAATACCCAGTCAGGTTGAGAAGCAATCTTTGTGGAGGGATGTTACATTTCTGTAATGTCTGAAAACAGAGGCATAGCTTACCCACCCCCTGTCTGGGTGGTAAGTACCCTTAGAAGACGGTGATAGTGTATCTGTGTAGAAGAAATAACAGTGTGCTTGCTATTTCAATGTTATGTCTAAATTAAGTGGTATTCCTCTCCTGCAAAGCAACCTCTGGGAATTGGAAAAGAAAATGCTGAAACTCTGCTCACTGCTATTTCTGTGGGTAATAAAGTCCTTTGTCTCTGATCCCAGAGTCTTATGTCTTTAGCTAACATGTTTAAAACTATAGCAGGCTAATTTATTAGCTTGAAAGTAGAGTACAATCTCCAACTCTTTACAATTCTTAACACCTCACATAAGCTGTGATGATTAAATGAGATAGGCTATATCAAGAACTTGAGGACCAGCATAAAGTAAGCCCTAAATATATATGAGCCATTGATACTATTACCACTCCAGATAAAACCAAGACATAATTGGTTCATTAATAATGCAAATGTTTTGGTGTTTTACATGAATGAACTCAAATGGCTTCTTTTCAAGTGCTAATTCATCTAACAGAAGCATTCCTTTTTATTTATGCTCCAGTTAGTTGAGCTGGAATTCTTGGAGGGGCAGGTAAGCTCTCTAAAGACTGAGTTACGAATATTTTGCCTTTTATATCTAGGGCAAGTGCTGCACAAATGATTCTGAGGACACATTTTTGGTATAACTTGGATACAGATTTTTGCAATAATATAATTCAGCCTTGCAGAAGAACTCATCAGCCAACCAAACAAGTGGCATTCAATCGTCTGCCAAAATTTAATGACTCAAAAACCCCAGTGCCTCAATGCCTATAGTTCTTTATGTACTTGATCTAAGGAACACCAGAAATATGATTTTTAAGCCATCTGTGAACCATATAACTTCCTAATACAAAAATGAGTTAAGAAATACAAATGATAATGTAGCTCTGATAACAGTAGAATCCGTCTGGAATTCCTTCTGTTTCTCTTTGAATCTTGGCCATTTATTTTAGCTCTGCTCTCAGTTATTGAAAAGGAGAGATTTTCTTTGTACTGTGGTAAATTGGTTATGCTCCTTTGCAGGTGCTTTAGTTTGCATGTTCTGCCGTGAGCAATTCTAAGATTCACTTCTTCAGGGTTATCTTAACAGTCATAAGTCACTTCTGGCTTCTGGTATCACTGGTAAATTTTCCTATCAATGGATTAGGTTTGCCTTTTTATCAAAAGTGAGTTGTTTAGTGAATAAAAAAATAAAAGGAAGGGGGATTTGCATAATCTCAAAGTGTTTGATATTGTAAGTAAATAAAGGGGCCAGTGAGATAGTTCGGCTGTCTGAAGCACCTGCTTAGAGAAGCATAGGCAAAGTGCAGGGACCATGGTTCAATCCCCAGCACCACATGCTGTGCCAGCCCTGCCCCCAGGGCAAGCTGAGCCAGCCACCCAAAAAAAAAATAGTAGATAAATACATACTTATTACAAAG
This sequence comes from Octomys mimax, assembly GCA_002564305.1. Classification (NCBI taxonomy): domain Eukaryota; kingdom Metazoa; phylum Chordata; class Mammalia; order Rodentia; family Octodontidae; genus Octomys; species Octomys mimax. The sequence goes on from NDGM011197277.1 coordinate 3,544, forward strand.
AAAAAAGCAGTCAGTTTTACGTGGAGAAGTCTGGCAGGGATAGTCTTTGCCAAGATTAACATTAGTAATAATAAAACATATTTACATCATGTCCCTTCTGATATGGTACAGTGGTCATAGATATGTTGTTTCTGTGGCACTTTTTAAAATAATACATAATCTCAATCTAAGCACAAGAAAGTACCAGACAAACCTAAACTGGGGACTAGACTACAAAGTAACTGACTAGTAGGCTTCAAAAGGCTCAAGATACTGAAAATGACCAAACTAAAAATTTATTGAGTTGAATCAAAGGAACAGTGTTTGACAAGCAAATGTATATAGAATCCTGAATTGGATCCTGGAATATTTTTTCAAAAAGGATATTAGTAGAAAAACTGGTATAACCCAACTATTATAGATAGATAAGTTAGGTAGAAATACAGGCAGGCAGACAGCGTTAGCGCCTGAAAGGAGTCAGTGTGTAAGATGAGAAGACATTACAACTGGGCTGGACATGCATTCATTGACTTCCAGACCTCAAGACAGATGGAATGACTACACCTACGTGCTTCTGTTAGTGACAATAACGACTGATACTATAAATAGGCACCAACCAGCTGGGTGTAGGACAAAAACCTCCTTGGCCCATCCTTTCCAGGAAAGGTTCCTGTTTTTTCCATACACACTTGCTACTTGACTTACTTCCTCATTGGATTAATATTACCTAAGTGATTATATCTGTGATCTTATTGGTTGTTCATAGTTTTGTTCCACCTCGCACCCCCCACCCCGTGATTTTGCTCTATAAAAATTTTCTTTGAGAAGTGAGCTCAAGGGCAGCCCATCTTTCATGTCCCCTTCTATGTCTCCTGGGCAGAAGCTATCTTTCCCTTAAGTATTGCCTCTTTTTAACCTCTGTTGTTCCTTAGAATTCAATCTTTGATTTTGGGGAACACGGGCCCAGTGTGTGAGGCATCCAGCGGGATGGTGGTCACACTATTTCCCTAATACCATTTGGCGGTCCTGTCTCATTCCTGTGTCACGCTGATTACACTTGCACAACCTTGTATGAGTGGCAGCTTCTTCATTTGGAGATGTGTGCTTTGGTTGTGAAAAATGGCAAATTTAGGAAACGCTGAATGCAGGACATCTGGAAATTTTCGTACTTTCAAAAAGTCTTTTACAAACCTAACATTATGTTAGAATAAAAGGACCTTAAAAGGAAAGAAGAGTAACAAAAACCTGTGGTTTTATGTTCTGTGCTAGAAAGTAAAGAGAGAGGATGCAGCCAATTATTCTTCATAAGCAGGAATAGTTATATAACACCACGGAGAAATAGGATAAAGTAAGGTCACTTTGAAAGACACTCAACACAATAGCCTCCACTTTGCTGTATTTTCTTTTAATATATAGATGGATATATAGGCATAGCTTATTTCATTTTTATTTTTTTATTTTTATTTTTGCAGAACCGGGGATTGAACTCAGACCCTTGCACTTGCCAGGGAAGCGCTTATTCTATTGAACCATCTCCCCAAACCCCTTATTTCAAAATCAATTTTAAGACACTCTGTTGTTTATTTCCACTGTCTAGCTCAGATTTTAAACATGTTCAGTGAATGTTTGCTTTGGTTGAGAATGATAACTAGGGAGTTTGTGCTGGGCTTAGATTTCACAAATTTTTAAAAATCTATTTATTTATTTATCTATTTATTTAGTGCAGGATCTCACTATGCAGCTCAGACTCATAGTGATCCTTCTGTCTCAGCCTCCCTAGTGCTGGGGTTGTAGGTGTGCACCAGCACACCTGGTTTCAGTGGCTGGCACAGTCAGAGTTCAGCGGCTGGCATAGCATGCAGTACCAGGGATCAAACCCAGGTCTTTATGCTTGCCAGGCAGGTGTTTACACCACTGAGTTATTTCCTCAGCCCTTAATCTCATAATTTTTTTAGGGTGCTAAGTATCTGCTTTATAGATATTTAAGTTGTGTACTTAATATAGACTCAGAGCTTCCATTTTCTAATGTAAACTCAGGGGAATTCATTTTTACTTCTAGTTTATAATTTCTTTCCATCTTATAGAACATACTTTTTTCCATAAAAATACTCTTAAAGACAATTGTCAGACACGTTTTCTAGTGACAAGAAAAATGTTTCATTTCTCACCATTCAGCTATGCTGAGTGTTTATGTTAATGAACTGAAAACTGCAAGGAATACGTGAGGTTTTATGCTCATAGCAATATTTTTGGAAGGCCAAAATAAAATGCAGATGATATTGATGTTCATACAAAGAAATTCTGACTCTTCTATTGTTCCCTTCAGATGTACTTTTTTCCCTTGATACCTGAACACAATTTTTCACCAGTCTCACCACAAATATTTTTCAAAAGTGTTTTGTTCTCTGCCTTTAACTGATCGGGAACAGCTAGATCTGACCTCTGACTATCTTGACCTGGGAAGATACAGTGCAGGCTTCCACGTGTCCTCTATGGTGCAAGCTCTATGAATATACACCTTCATGCTCAGCAGCTCTGAACAGCTCTCCTCAAAAGGAATCAAAGGAGTTTTTCTTTCAAGATGCTTTTAGCAACCAGTTATGCATTCTTTCTCTCAGCCAAAAATGATTAAAAGCAACAACAAAAGCAGTGCTTTTTTTTTTTTTTTTTGCTTTTTACTGAGGTTGACTTTATTTATCTTTACTTATGCATTTACTGTATGTCAACAGTGTCTCATACAAAACAAGGGGAATCAGAATGCACTTCTGTCATTATCTGAAGGGTCTGTGCTTTGAAGAGTTCTTTTAATAAATAGTGCTTCTGAATAAACTGAAAAATAACCAAAAATTGGAAGACATGGCCAGAGGAGATTGATAACCCTTTTATCTTCTACTTGCTTGTATGACCTCAGCCCTCCGTGTTTACCAGTAGAGACCTGCTGATGCTTCGCACTTGTACACATCAATGTTAGTACTTTATAGTCATATTAGTTTTGACTCAGTGCGGTCTAGTTTGATTGCTAACCTTATTCACTGCATACTGATATAAAACCACTTCCTATTGGTAATTATGGCAAGATAATAAATTTTAAGAAGGCTCTCTCTGAGCTCAAAGTGATTATAATCTAAAGGTGAAAGTAGGTATCTGAAGCAGAATCAAACCTTTTCCAACAACCAACATTGGCTGTTTTGAGGATATGCAAAAGTTTGAGTATGATTTTTTGTTTCAAAGTCATAGTTAAAAATGTATTACATATTTCAATATTGCTAAAAGATTACAGTTTTAATTAATTAATTTATTTAGTACAGGATCTCACTATGCAGTTTGAACTCATGGCAATCCTCCTGTCTCGGCCTCCCCAGTTCTGGGCTTACAGGTGTATGCCACCATGTCTGGTTTCAGGGCCAGTACAATGCACCTGGGGTTCTGGGACCTGCACAGCATGCAGTACGGGGCATCAAATCCGGGTCCTTGTGTTTGCCAGGCAGGCCCTTAGACTGCTGATCTATCTACCCATCCCTAAAAGATTACATTTTAAACATTCTTATCACAAAAAATGAGAATTGATATTGCCTTAATTAGCTTGACTTAGCCATCCCACAGTCTATGTTGGTTTCTTTGTTTTGCAGTGCTGGGGACTGAGCTCAGGGAAAGTTTTTCTATTTTTGAGTCAGAGTTGAGCTATGTTGCTAACTTGCCCGGACAACTTGTGGTCTTCCTGCCTCAACCTTCTACAGTGCTGAGATTACAGGCATGTGGTACTTCCCTGTCCCAATAAGGAATATACATATGCCAAAACATCACATTGTCACAGTATGCCTATGGATATGTACAATTGTCATTTTATTTATTTATTAGTTTATTTGGCAGAACTGGGGATTGAACTCAGGGCCTTGTGCTTGTCAGGGAAGCGCTTGCCACTGAGACATCTCCTTGGCCCCAACAATTGTCATTTAAAAAAAAACAAAAAAAACAACGAAATATGGGCTATTGTTGAGTATGTCATGTGGAGAGATATTTTGGTAGCTAAATATCAAGACATTTTAAAAATACACATCTTTTTTTCTAGAAATTCTATTTGTAGGAATTATATCTACTGAAATAAGTAGATGTGTATTTATGTACAAAGGTATTCATCACAGTGCTACTTATAAACAGCACTACAAACTATGCTACAAACTATGTAGGATACGAGATACACCAAGCAATAGATTACTATAAATCTGGTGGATACTACGAAGTCTTTATTATTGTAATGAGAATAGCATTTAGTAAGAAGGCAACTATTTATAATATACAAAATGACAAAAACACACAAAATGTGCATATTTCCAAATTTATAAAGAATTACATACGTAAGTGTAGGTAAACAAAAAAATAGCCACATTATATAACCCAGACTAAATAGGTAGTGTGGCAAGCATAATGTAGATATTTTTGTACTTCAAAAAATAAGTGTGTATATTTATAACTTTAAAAAATAGTGATATAGTCACATAAGGCGGCTTATGCCTGTAATCTCAGAGCTTTATGACAAGTTTAAGCACACTATGGGAAACTTAGCTATTCAGTGAGCCCCTATTTGAAAATAAAAACATAAAGAAGGGCTGATGAGGTACCTCAGTGTGTTACACACACACAAAAGTTACAAAATTTTATCCAGTTTTCAATTTTTTTTTCAGTAAATGTTTGCAGTACGTAGTGGTTGCCTTCTGTGTGGGAAGTTGGTGTGTGCCCTGCCCCAGCTTCCTTAGGTTTCTCTTCCTCTCTCCATTCCTTTCCTCATTCCTCCACCTCTTGGTGCCCTTTCCAACTGCAAAACTCTATTTCTCTGTTTCATATTATCTATCTTTGCTTTTGCCCTTTAAATTATTTATACTTTGGCTTTGTCATATGTCATGTGATATTTAAAGTAGTGTCTGATTTTTTTAAAATGATCTGATTTTTGAAGATTACTATAGAGTAACTTTAAAAATGCTTTAAATAGGTTTGGATTCCATAAAAACTTTCTATGATGAGATGATTATTTTAGATTATCTATATATCTCGCCCTCCAAATGGGTTATCTATACAAATGTATTTTATACTTAAAAAAAATTTAGGAAACATTTTCTCAAAGAAAACAGCAATGTAAATGGCCTATAAAGAAGCAGCCTAAAAAAATAAAAAATAAATGTAAACCTTTTGTAATACTTTATCAATTATTATTATACTCTTTAAATTAAAAACTAAAAGTAAAAAGGACAAGAAAAATTAAGGTTTATTGAAAGTGTTAACGTTTAATTATTTGACCCATCTTGCACTCCTATATCTGTTAATCTGAGCAACAGATTTGATGATAAAAATATGTAACATAACAACCATTGTTAATTTTCTATTCCTGTTTTGAAATTCCGTACCATATGTACTATATGTTACTCTGTTTCTTTGTTTTTGCTATTAAAAAACCAGCATCTAGGATGTTCTGCGCACTTGCTCCTCTGCGCCTGTAACCTCCCTGACACCTCTGCTGCTGCTGCTGCTGCTGTCCTTGTCGCCATTCGGGAGACAGTCGGTCTCCAGGCGGGGCAGTGTGGCAGCCAGATCGGGTGATCAATGACGAGCATGTCGCTGACTGCACTGACACTAGTGACCTACCTGGACTGCATTAATGGGTACTACAAGATCACGGAGTGGGGGTGGGGGTGGAGGGTGCAAGTAAGTACCCCACACCCTGCTGGCGAACCTGGAGCCCAGCACCATGGACTTTCCGCTCCCACCCCTCCATGCAAATAGGCCTGACAACTTTGTTTCCGGTCAGAGTGGTGCTGGGAACAACTGGGCCCAGAGGTACTGCACAACAGGTGCTGCGTCCGTGGCCTCTGCTCAGGATGCCCTGAGACAGGAAGCAGAGGGCCGCCACTGCCTGCAGGGTTTCCAGGTGACCTTCTCCCTGGGTCAGGGGACGGGGTCGGGGATGGGTACCCTCCTCCTTAGCAAGATGCATGAAGGGTACTATTATGGTGTGTATCTAGTTGTCCCCCTAAAGCTTCATGCAGTTTTGGGGCAGCTTCTGTAGGTTCTGATTGATTACTGTGGGTGTGGGTGCTGCAGCCACCCTGGGGCAGGTAACTTGCAGTACACTGTAAGGAGGGGAGAGAGAGTAGCTAGCTCCCTGGGCGGCTGCCACTTTGTTTGCTCTCTTGCTCTTTGCTACTGCTACCATGAAAAGTTGCTTTCAGCCCTGTGCCACCTGCCTTTGAGCCAGCTGAGTATGAACTAAAACCTCCACTGATTGCCAGCTAAATAAATCTTTCCTTCCTTCATTTTGGGTGTTGGGTAATTTGTTCCAGTAACGAGAAAAGAGTAAAAGAGACAAGTACTCAGATTGTGAACATGTGCCATGTGTTACTCTCACCCAAAGTGTCACACTGTGGTTGAGCCTTACAATGCCACTCTGTGTCTGCCAGCTTGTAGAAAATACAGATGAAGCCTATTATATTGATAATGAAGCCCTGTATGATGTCTGCTTCAGAACTTTAAAGCTCACCACACCTGCCCATGGTGACCTGAATCACCTGGTGTTGACCACCATGAGTGAGGTCACTTCCTACCTGTGCTTCCCTGGCCAGGTCATTGCTGACCCAAGGGAGCTGGCTATGAACATGGTGCCCTTCCCCTACCTGCACTTCATGCTTGGCTTTGCCACCCTGAGCAGCTGTGGCAACCAGAAGTACCGCACCCTGACAGTGCCTCAGCTCATCCAGCAAATGTTTGATGCCAAGAACATGATGACTGCCTGTGATCCCTGCAGTGGCTGCTACCTGACAGGGGCGAACCAGCTTTAGGGGCTGCATGTCCATGAGAGATGAATAAACAGATGCTTGACATCTGAAACAAGAATAGCAGCTATATTGTTGAGTGGATTTCCAACAATGTGAAGACAGCTGTTTGTGATATCCCAACCCCTAGGGGCTAAAAATGTCTGCTGCCTCCATTGGCAACAGCACAAGCATCCAGGAGCTGTTCGGGTGCCTCTTGGAGCAGTTCACGGCCATGATCCTGCACAGGCCCTTCCTGCTCTGGGGCATGGGCAAGGGTATGGATGAGATGGAGACCATTAAGGCCGAGAGCTACACGGACCTGGTGTCCGAGTACCAGCAGTACCAGGACACCATGGCTGAGGAAAAGGAGAGTGAGTTTGAGAAGTAAGCTGAGGAGGAGGTGGCCTAGAGCTGTTAGCTGGTAAGGTGTGGAAGTGGTGTGACTCTATTCACCCAGGGTCTGCTCTAGTGACCCTGTCTCAGTGTGTGCACTGCTGTCTCTGTCATGACATCACGTCCTTTACAGACACCAAAATTAAAGCATTTCATGATGAAAGAAAAGAAAAAGAAAAGCAACAGCTAGGTACTCAATATCTCTAAACCTCTCTGCTACTGCTTATGAAGAATACAAGGGGAATAAGAAACTGCCATATTGTCTGGTGTGCTGGTTAGGTGACTCAACCAGGGGGTCCACCTAGTCTGAGGCAGAGCTAACAGAGTTAGGAACTAACAGATGAGACCTGTCTGGACACCAAGGACCTGCAAATCCCATTGCTGACATAGACTCCTTCACACACCTTTACTCTGCAAGTGGGCATGGAGCGTCTCTTCCACGCATCACGTCCTGGAGACACACAGAGCTCTACTGGCTGTCACCAAGCAGGTCTTCTCCTTGGATGCGCTGTTCCTTGAGGCCTGTCTCCACCTTCTCCTGGCCTCGTCCTCCCTTTTCTTTTAGTGTTTATGTTTAAGGTTAACCATAGGAGTCTAAAGACTTCACCAGCTTTGTCATGAAACACAGCATTGCGCCAGCCCTTTCCAACATGTTGTCCTTTCTATAAGTAGTCACTTTTATCTCTCTTACCCCAATGTCATTTAGCTTCATAACTCGAAGAAGCTATCTTCTTGGTACTGCTTGATTTTCTGGTTTCTGGCATTATTAATGACTTTGGAACGTGGGAGATGACGCCACCCGTAGCATAGTTTCTACCTCTTTCCTCTCCGTCTCCACCTATGCAGGCTTCTAATTCTCCTTTCCTCCTGTAGGGCTATACTGTATTTTTGTTATGGTAATATTACATATCAGTATGCTACTGTGTCTATGTTAATTATAGTTAGAGTAGAGAAATTAGTAAAGCAGGAACACTCTTACTTTCCTGTACATTTTGTGGGAGTTTTGGGAGTTAAAATTATTTTCACCCTCTTCAGTTTTCCTGTTTAATCACAGTTCAACCTCTCACTCTTTGATCATTTTCTAAATCTCCTCTCAAGAGTCTTTCTGAGGACTTTTCTATTGAGTTTTTTTTCTTTTTATGGACAATATTTTTAATTTGTAAAAGCTCTTGTTTTTTCTTTGGTATAACATCTTGTTCTTGTTTTATTTTCTATAAAGATTGATGTGGTACTGTTTTTATTCTTAGGTTTTTATTTTTTTGCACAGTCCGTGTTTCCTCCAAGGTACTTTAAATCTATTATTTGGGTTTCTAACTCTCAAATTACATGCTGGCTTCCAAAGTTTAATAATCTTATCTAATAATTATGAGTTGTCTCTCCACATTTTATATTATATATATATATATATATATATATATATA
>NDGM011197282.1:0-14061 GCA_002564305.1 Octomys mimax
TTGTTTGTTTGCTTGCTTTTTGCGGTACCAGGGACTGTAATAGTGTCTTGTTGTTGTTGTTGTTGTTGTTTATTACAATGTACTTCTTGTTCCACATTTAATACATATAAAACCTGTGTTTTTGCTCAGTATTTTGTGAAGGACATCAAGAACCAGGATAGAATCTTTAGAAAGAGTCGAGTGAATCCCATAACCGGGTAACTAAAGGAGAGTCGCATGTCAAGGCTGGCACGGGTAGATGAGTGATATGTGTCATACGTGCTCAGATTCCAGGGCCCAGCGATCACACAGATTATCCTCTCCCGGGGATCAGATGTGCAGTCCTGTCATCCACTAGGAAGACGGAGAACCACAGAACTTCAGAGAACGTCGCACAGGACTGCGAGGCCTGCACGCTTCCACCTTGGTGGAAACTGAGCTTGATGTGGCTGTTGTATGAACCTGGAATAATTGCTATTGGCTTCTAGAACGTCAGGCTGACCCCTTCGTTCTTGGTGGGCCTTGGGCTATACTCTACAGCACAGCGTACTAACAGGTGAGCCATGAAACTGTACACTTAGCTACCAAGCACTCAGCATCTCATGCAGAAAAATATCTGTACACTTTGGACAATAGTGAGCCAAGACTTCTATGATAAAAATGCATCAATAGTATTTTGTGCCCAAAACTTTATAATTGTTCTTTCTCTGTGAAAATATGTATTCACTCCGTAGATGGGCAAATCAACAAACAATCAGGAGAAAGAAGAAAAAAGCAATAAAAACAAAGAATAGCATTTATGGTAAAGAGAAAAGAAGAAATTTAGTACAGTATACCAATAAATAAGTGCTATATGGGTTCCGTACGTGTGTGTGTGTGTGTGTGTGTGTGTGTGGTTACAGTAGAAAGAAATATATTTCAAATGCAAACAGTATAAAGTAGCCCTGCTTCTACTCCTATACTATGTGTAAAGTTTCAGTTATATGCCTCCAAACACATAAAAAGTCTGAATCAAATTCTACTCTTGGGACACAAATAACAACTACAAAATTTCCTAGTCTTCCAAAACTATATTATCCTAGTTGATATATATGATAGAATTTACTGAACAATGAATATCTCAGGAAACTGAAGTAGACAATCATACCTTGAAAATGTTTTGAGCCAACATAGCAGTTCCTGAGACCCTTTGCTAAGTATGCCATCTGTGTAGGCTTTGCAATGTTTATTGAGCTAGATTACATCATTTTCTAGTAAATTTAAACTCTTTGTCATTGAGATCAATAGTTATCATTATATCCTCTTTGTCTTCCTTAGAAACAGGATCCTAAGCATGTTATTACCAAAAATAAAGGCTCTACCTTGCATACAGAGAATACTTTGGTGAGAGCCTCTGATTAGAGTTTTATGAGTGAGTGACAGGGATTTTCATACGGGCTCTTTATGTAGGGGGCAGTGCAGGACCATTTGTTCACTATTGTCCATTCCTGGCATTGTCCCATAGTGCAGCTGCATTTTAATTCCCGCTCTAAGTCTGAACTACAACGTAACATCTGAAATTGAAGCAACACCTGGAAAAGATGTGGATCTTTGGATCTGTCTACAGGGTCTAAGCTGGTCCCAGCTAAAAGAAGATGGAAACTTCAATGTGCCTCTCCCCATGCAGCAGCTTGTTGACCAGGCCTGGAGAAGCACTGTCAAGTCATATCAGTAAGTAGCATAGACAGATGTTATTAAGCAGAGTCAGAGAAGTGCATATTCATGGAAAATAGAACGGATGCACTCTCAGGAGCCCACAGCCCGTCACTTAAAGGGATGCTTATGTGATGTCGAGGTGTCATCAAGAAAGGTGTTTTAAGTTCATCATCCATCAGAGAGTGTCCATAGTGTCTATCAGATTAACGCTGGGCTAGACTAAAGTGAAAACCACCTATATGTGCCTGCAGTTCGGAGGAGCAGTGCACAGTTAGTGCTTTCATCTTTAGGTTGGACATCCGTTGACTCTGTGTGCATCTCTAGAATCATCAGAGGAACCACGCATGTGCAATCCACAGACTATTAGTGGGGTCCGAATTTACAGGCTTATTTTCACTTTCAGACTCAGGAATTTTAGACTGAGTCTCCTGAAGATGAGGTATAAAAGTCATTGGCAACACTGAGTCTGTCCTAGAGCTGTAGTTTCCTAAAAGGTATCATTTTAAGATTATGACCTCTCTTGCCTTCCTTCTATCCATCTAAATTAGTTTCATCCCGTGTCTATCGCTATATTAGTCCTGAGCTATTGCTTTGCTTTGCTTTGCTTCTGTATTTGGCACAGGGTCTCACTACACAGCTCAGACTTGTGATTCTCCTGTTTTCAGCCTCCACAGCACTGGGATTACAAGCGTGCACCACCACGTCCTGGCTTAGTTGGCCTGTCAGCATGCCCAGGGGTAGGGGATGGTGCAGCGTATGGTGCTGGGAATGGAACACCGGTCCCTGTGCTTGCCTAAGCAGGTGCTTAGTCATCTGAGCTGTCTCACCAGTTCAGGGCTACTTTTGAACCCCTTTTCTGTGAAAAATCTACAGTAATCATTAAAGCACTTGGATTATGTTCAGAGACGATGGATATAATTTATAACTATTTTATTTCTAAGCACTTGGAACTTTCAACCTTCCCTTCTCCTGTCATTTAGCCAGAAACCTGGGGTAAGTATTACTCTCTGTTCTTCATATCAATCAGCTAAGCCATCGTTAAAGTTGCTCTCTCTTCCCTGTTTCTCCAACACTTCCTTAATTTATCACAACCTTGCCATTTCCACACCCTGTCTTGGCTGGGTCTCCACCATCTCCCACCACACTGATGTAACACCTTCATTTCCTCCCACTTTTCCTGGTCCTACCTGCTTAGTCTCAGTGAAAACTTCTCCAAACAATTTTCCATATCTGTGCCTATAAAGGCTTTTAAAATTCTGCTTGAGATGATGTATGTCCTGTGAAAAATTTTAGTTGACCTCTAGTTGTACAACATCTAGTACAACATCTAGTTTCATGTGCACAGACAGAATGCTATCTGTAAACTGGTCCCCATGCACTTGCTCTTCTTCCTCCTACACAATGGTTCCTCTGCACTCCCATTCTGGTGGCTCAGAAGAACTTGCATGTCCCCAGGTGTGCCACACTTTTTCCTATGTTAATACCCTTCCACCAATTATACACTGGAAGAGTAATGCTCTCTTTAATCCCATACAACTGACAGACTGCCCTCTGTAAAAACAACATACTCAAGTGTCCCCCACTGTATAATATGCCATGAGGTGCTCTTTCTGGTCTGCTCCCTGACACCGTGTGCAGTTCACTATCACCACACTTCTGAAATAGTAACTACATGCTTCTCAGAGTAACATGTCAGGTATCCGAAGCACATCACTTCTGTAGCCTCACTGCCTGGCCCTCTGCCTCACACATACTAGACGTTCAATACGTTTAACAAGCGTCTTCATCCTCTTTGCTCGTGATATAATTGTATCAGCTTACCAATTTGTCTCAAGAGTGCAGGGACCTCAGACCACTTACATGCAGACAAATGGACCCCAGAATTTCAAACTAACTCCTTGCTTGCTGTCGAGAAGCCCTCAAGAGGGTAGGTATTGGAGCATAGTGACTGATTCTAGCACCCTTGCTTTTACCCTGGTCTTCAGTCTACTGCTTAGCAGAAGTTGGGCTCTATACCTTTTTTAATTCAATCTCCCCATAAAGTCTATCTTTCCTTTCAGAAAAAGAACAAATCAGTTGATGTCATACTGATACTATGCGACTTTATGAACAATAATATTTAATAGATATGACTTGTACCTAATTTCCAATCCTTTATCCAAAAGATAAACTATGCTATAGAAATTCATTGACTTTCACCTTAGAGTAAAAGAAGGAAATTTCAAAGTGAAAAATTTAGCTTTTTCTTCCACAGTATGTCTCATAACATTACATATAAATATAATATATGTTGTTTGAAACATACATATGTACCATATAGGCACATATAATATATATGAAAATGAATAAGAGAAGAATAGGAACTTACTTATGTACAGCTAAGGAGCTGGGGTGATGATTCTGAAGAACGCCTACCTGACCTCTGCACCCAGCACAGCTTCTCTCAAGCACTGGCTGGCCTCACACTCTGGAAGGGAAACTGGCAGCTCTCAAGGACAAGGGCAGCACAGGAGTTCACAGTACAGGCTCTGAATATTCATCACAGGGGGTCAAGGTTTAGCTCCCACATTTTGTGCTGTGATTCTGAACAAATCACAGATGATCCTGACTTAACTACAGATCAACTTAAGATTTATAGCTTTTCTTCTGCTTTATTATGGTGAAACACAGAACACATTTAATAGAAACTATACTCCAAATTTGAATTTTTGTTATTCTTCTAGAATACCATTTGCCTTGAGATGTTCTCTCACACTGCTAATGTCAAGGTCCTAAACATGTATTCATAGGCTAAAGTGGATGGTCCATAGACAATATGCAGTAAGTACATTCTTATTTATGAAATCTTCAATCTTTGGGGAGTTTCCTGAGATATAATCTTATTGGGATTTGACAAGCAATTTTATTGTCTGTCTGCCCAGTCACCTATAATGTTCCTCCCTTCACAAAGTGTGAAGGAGAATTGAGTGAATCCAGTTGAGGTTCTTAGCATAGTCTCCATACAAGGAAGTGCTTGGTGACACATACTGCCCTGGTTTACTTCCTAACAGTTCATTCCCATAAGATGCTTTATAAAAAAAACTATACTTACTGGAGGAATGTTCCTTAAGTAGAAATTATCACAGAGCCAATGTTGTGTGCTGTTCTAGGAACTTCATATGTATTGTCCTTTCTCACTCAAGTTGATGGGTGGAGAAACTTGGGTAGCAGCAATTTGGATAACTTGTTTGAGGCCGCATCGCACGTGTCCTTGGTACACAGAGTCCAGCTCTCTTGCAAACAATGGAGTGTCATTTATCCTCATTTCTTTTATTATTCTTCTCTATCCAGTATTGTTGCTTTAAGAAGTTTTGCTTTATTGTCATGAAAAACAGCACACATTTAATAGAAACTGTACTCCAAATTTGAATTTGGTTATTCTTCTAGAGTAACATCATGCCAGTGATCCTCCTGCTATCAGCCTCCCCACCACTGGGATTACAGGTGCACGCTGCCATGCTCACACTCAGTGGCCAGCTCAGCATGCTCAGGGGCAGGGTGGCATGCCATGTGGTGTTGGGGATTGAACCCCAGCACCTGTGCCTCCCTAAGCAGGTGTTTAGTCCACTGAGCTATCTCACTGGCCCTCATGAATGACATATTGTGCCAGCTTTAGCAACATGTAACAAGCCAAAGTGGATTTATTTAGAGCTTACTCCAATGCTTCCCACTTTGTAAGTCTTGGTGGTACCTACTGCATGGCAGTCTTGGTGCTTGGCCAAACACTTGGAAATTGTGAAAGATCTAAGAAAAAAATGAAATTAGAGTATCAATTATATGGAATAAAGCAATTTATAGTACATGAAAGGCACTACAGGGTTGGCCACAAACACAGAGAAAGGTTCATATGTGTGTTGATTAGCAAGGCCTGTATGAAACCATACTGGGGTTTAGAACTACCTAAGAGGAGTAGGGCTGGACCGCAAAGTGACATCCCATCCCAGAAGAGGTTTGGCACACTGATGTATCATGGTAAATATGCATACATGAGCATCTTGCAGTCTCCAAATCTTTCCAGGAAAGAAGCCAACTGACTGGCTTGGGGAGTACTCGGTGACTAGACTTCACGTACACTGCCGCGTAACCCCAGCAATAGGCTGAAGAACAGCAAATAGGTATTATTTTATGGTTTCTGTGGGTGAGGAATCTAATCAGAGCTTCTCTCAGCCTTCCTTGCCTCAAGGAGATTGTAACCCAGGTGCCAGACAGAGTCTTCTGAGGGCTCCAGGGGAGCATATCAATGTTCAAGCTCACACTTGGGATTGTTGCCACATCTCAAATTTTAGGTGTCTGTTGATGAAAGTTAGACTTTGAACGAATTCCATTCCTTACTAAAATAGCTTCTGCAGAGGGAGGCAGATTTCCTCAGAGCAAATAAGTAGGAAAACACTCCCAGGTCAAGGTAAAAGTTGCAGTCTTTTATAACACAATTTTGGAGGCAGCATTTCATGATCTCTTTCAATTCCTGGTGATTCAGATGTGGTGTAGATTGGGCTGATAAACAACAAGATACCCAGTTAAATTTAATTTTTTGATAGTTATTTTAGCATAAGTATCTTCTAAATATTATGAGGATCACACTACTATTTCAAAAAATGCCTCCTGAAATTTAAATTTAAGTAGACACTGTGAGTTTTGATTTGCTAAATATGATATACATAAGGGAAACACTTCTCCTTTCCACTTCTGGCACCTTCTTTTCCCTAGAAGGAAAATGGATTCAGCCTGTTCTTGAGGACTCGAGTATTATAGGACAGTGTGAATACTGCGTTGTGAGGTTATTGGAGGCTATCTTAGAAGCTGTGGCCTTTAACGAACAAACACACTCAAGCAATTCTTTTTGTGCAAGTCACCTTCTGTGTTTTTGAAGAAACATTCAGAAGTATTTTCTTCACAGCTTCTCAGGCCCTCACAGAAGAGACTCACTCATGGGCCTGACTTCACAACAGAACGCTGTGGAAAAGTGCAGTGGGCGTGCTTCCTGTGACCTCTCTTCCCTTTCCCCTCATCTTAGTGGCCTCCCCAGCTGTCTCCCAACATAGTCCCCATGGAAGTGAGTGCTTCAGTGCCCGTTTTGGCAGGGAGTGGGTGACACAGTCACCATTCAGTACCCAACAAGGGCTTCCACAATGAAGGGCAAAGCAGCCCGGGGCATGGCGATGCACACCTGTAACTCATGACTCTGGAGAACTGAGGCAGAAAGACTGAAAACTTGATCCAAGCCTGGGGAACTGAAAGAATTCATGAGATTTAGTCTCAAAATAAAATACATATTTTAAAAGGATTGGGGAGGTAGCTCATTGGGAGGGCTCTATGTTCAAATCCCAGTACTGGAAACAAAAAGAAACAAAACAGAAAAGGTCAAGTCCGTGAAGCACAGCTACAGGTACAGTCACAGACCTGCCAATTATGCCAGCTAATATCTAAAAGAATGTTCTACCCTCATTCTGGATTTAAAGGCTATCTTAAGGGCCAGGAAGCTCTTCCTTTTCATTTAGCCCGAGTGATGCCTAAGGGAGGGAGCCTACGCCATTTTTTGAGCAACTTATAAAGCATGCTAGTGCTGACTGCCGCCACATGCCTCACAACGGGTGCAATCATGTTTGAAGTCTGATTGTTTATTTTTATTTCATGGTGCATAATTTAGGTGATTTGATAACCTAAGGGTCCTTTCTGGTACTTAATTGAGGCAATTTGATAGCCTAAAGGTTAATACTGAAAGGCGGGCGTGAAGGAAACTCCCAACAATTTAGCACTCTCAGTAGGAAACCTGCGACAAAGCTAGAATATAAAACAGAAGCAGAAGAGTGACGCTGCTTGAGTCGGAGTGAAAGCATTTTGCTTTACAGATACAGGAGTTTGATGCCATAGGATTTGTAGGTGTGGCAGTGGTTAAGGGAACTGCGTCCGCGGTCCCCTTCTCAAATCATCCATACATAGTGTTGTATGTAAATCAGGTTGTTCTTCCCCCTTCCCACTGCCTATATAAATATTTCCGATTATTATCTTCAGTGAAGCTCCCTGAAGTAATAGTTTCTGTCTACTGACACTGTAGATGGAATATTTTCCATGAACCCTATCTGCATGCCTGACATTTCATCTGGAAAGTGCCATGATGTCTCATGCCTTCTACCTATCAGCACAGAACTGTGGAAAAACATTCAGAAGCTAAAGAAATAATTTTTGGAAAGAGTGCTGACTAGTAAGACTTGGAAGGTCAGCTTCTAGAGCTTGGTGACTGGGATCTCATGACGTTTTGCAAAATTATACATATCAACATGTAAATATTTTATGTAACACACAGCCCACTATGAGATAGTCTTTTCATAGCACTCTGGTCCAGTTTCTTTGTTCTGTCTCTCAAGATTCACTATTCTGTTAGCATTTTGCTGAAAGTATCATGCACTGTTTCACTTCCATGTCTTTGAAGAAAAGATTTTCACTACTTAAAATGTAAAATAGTTCTCCCCATTGGTTAAATCTTAGGAGTTCTGTAGAGATTCGTTGGTCTTACTGTGAATGGTTCTACCCAGGAAGACATGGCGGCAGGAATGAGAAAGATAGACAAGAAGACCAAAGCTGGGCGAAGTGGTCGCTGATCTGCCTGGTGGGCAGGACTCACGTGCAAGCACAATTAAACTTGCATTTACTTATACCTTTTGCAAAGTTAGTAACACATGACACAAGTTACCTAGTGACTAGTAGCTAGTAGCCAACATTAACCAGTCAGGATGCTTATCTCAGGCCTGAGACAGCTTGCTTGCTTTAGGCACTGAGGCCTAGTCCCACATGCACACCTTTGACTGATTTTCCAGCTTTTGTGGCTTCCGATAGAGTTCTCCATGAATCAGCCAATAGGTCAATATCTCCAAGAGGAATGTCTTATATCTAGATTTATATGTACATGTCTGGATTAAAAGAATTATGTTTTGCCCCTTAGAATTTTGTGCTTTCCTTAATTTTAATGTGCATTATTTTGTCTTGTGGTTTTTTTTTCTTTATTAACCCCAGTTTGCACATAAAATTATGGATAGCTTTTTGAAGATAGAGATTTATCACTGTATCTATAACTTCTCTTGAATGTGTGGTACCTAATAACATTCTTATTAAATAATTAATTGATTATATGAGACCTTTTACATTCTCAATCCCTTGCAGTTATAATCAAATGTATCTGCATTAGTTTCATGAGCCATGAAGATAAATTACACCATCCCATTTTGAGTGTACTCAGAAGCATATATTCATTATATAAGTTATCTACGTTTTTCTATTAGCAATGTTTCACTTATAATTTTAAAGTAATTTTTTCTACTATATAAGTTGTGCTGTAGTCTGTTTTTAAGAAGAAATGTAAAGGTTATCAACAGCTAACTTGGGCATTTCCTTCCATAAGACTGAGTCCTTTATTGTAAACGGAAGTGGCAGATTTACCGGTGTTATAATACCTGTGGATTCTTTTCTCTTATATCATCACTGCCATCATCACCATCAATTTGCAGGGTGTTTGGGGATAGTTTTTGTTTTTCTTTAAATATTTTTGTGCAGGAGCTAGAAACCAGAAACTGGTTCAATGCTATACCACTGAGTTACATCACCAGCCCCTTTTTTTGGGTTCTGTTTGTGTTAGTGTGAGTTTGTACGTGTGTGTGTGTGTGTGTGTGTGTGTGCAATAATGAGGACTGAATGTAGGGCCTTTGCACAGATCTACAGCCCCACCACCCCTTTTAGCTTTTAGTTTTTATTTTGTGAAAAGATCTTGCTAAGTCACAGAGTTGCCCAGGATGTGTTTGAATTTACAAGCTTCTGCCTTATCCTCCCAGAATGTTGAGATTAGGGTTGCACATTAACTTTAGTTAATTCCCATCATTTAAGTGGATGAGTAATAGGGAATTCTGAATTTTTAGGTGGATATAGAGCTTTTCACAAGAAATTCTCTATAAAATATTGGACATATAATGAATTGTTAGGCAAAATAAGGAGAAATTTTTTGTGTTGTGTTAAGAATGTAGCTGAATGGTGGACCATGTACACACCATGCATAAATCCCTAGGTCTGACACCCAGCACAAAAATAAATGAATAAATAAATAAGTAAATCAAAGAAAATGTAGAAAAATCAATTTTTGGTGTGATTTCTGAAACATCTCTTTAAAGGTATAAATAAATTCGTAAGACTTGTGTCTAAAAGTACCCAGCAAAGCCTCATGCAGTCATAGGCAGGGTCTTATTTTGTTTTATTTTTTAATGTATTTGGTGCAGGGTCTCACTCTGCAGCTCAGACTCACAGTGATCCTCCTGCTCTCAGCCTCCCCAGTGCTGGGATTACAGGCATGAGCCAGCATGCCTGGGCTTAGGCAGTACTTTTTCAGAGGTGGCTTCATCTAGAATATGTGACTCTGGTATTAAGGGTGTGGATTACTCAGTTAGTCCACTGATTAGCTCTGTACCTGTCCTAAACCAGGTATCATAGATAAGATAGGAAAGGGGCAGAAAGAAGCTGCTATTGTGGAGTGTCACTTGATTGCTTCACTCCCTTCTGCCTACCATGAACCATTTCTTCCCTGCAATGCCCACCTACCATACTACACTGCCCTAAAGCCAGCTGATTATGAACACAAAGCTCTCCAATCTGTGAGTTAAATAACATTCTTTAACACTGGGTGTCAGGTATCTTGTCTCAGTATTGAGAAAAGTAACCAAGACAATGTTTAGTACCTGAGAAGTAAGTTTATGATGTGATGGTGCCTAACTCCATTGATTAGATGCCTTTGGAACTATCTTGTGGGAAGAGTTTGAAAAATTTTGGAGGTGTTGGCTGAGAAAGCATCACTGAAAAGCCTTAGACTCTACTTGGTAGGAGATTTCAGTCAGAGATGGGAAGACCAGAATGCTGATAGAATGCTTACTGTAAAGATAAGGCTGAGGCTCAGGAGACTTCTGCTAGGAGGAAGGACCCCATGGGCTGTCAGACTCTAGATTATGTGTGTTATGCCCTGACAGAGAGACTGTATACAGTTTACTCATTCTCAAGACTCTGCCTATCACTGAGATTAAGGGCAACAGAATCTTACATAAGGAAAGAGTTATTGAGTTGAAGAGAAGGACAGCAGAGGGAGTGGGGGAAATAGATATATCTATGTGTGTAAGTAAGATGCTTTCAACAACTATACTGTGCATTTCTGCTGGTTTATATAAAGAAGCAGTTAATGGTTTAATTTGTTTTGCCTCCTTTATTCAACTGTTAGTACATTTTTTCTTCTTAATTTTTATACAATTATTTCTTTTTTTCTTCTTCTTCCAATTTTACATGCATCTATCTTGTAATATGAATAACTGGTTAGAAGACAACACTATGCATTACAACAAATACTGTGAAATTCATATTAATTTGTTCAGTGAAAAATCTGTATCACTTGTAAGTTTTTGTTTTAATTAGAACTTATACTCTCTTAAAAATAAAAAAATAAAAAAAGTAATTAATCTAGCAAAGGAAATTTCAAGAAAGTGATAAGGTTGAGATGGTGGAATGGCTACTGCTATAGGGTTTTAGTCACATCTGTGTTGAAAGTCAAGGGCAAAGATCCTGTAAAACAACTCTTTCTTTTATGTATTTAGTACAGGGTCTATAGGTTCTCACTACATAGATCAGACTTGTAGTGATAGTCCTGTTTTCAGCTTCCTAAGAGCTGAGATTACAGGTGCACACCACCACCCGCAGTCTTAATCACTTTCTCAGTGTGTCCCAGGGGCAGGGCTGGAACTGCTTGTGGTGTCAGGGATCAAACCTGTGCTCCGCCTGAGCTATCTGGCTACCCAGATCCTGTAAAATAATTCTAAACATTGTGATTTTGGCAAAAAGAAGTTCTGATAGAGCTGTGGACTGCAACAATAGAGCAAAGGAGATTTTAATTGCTGAGAAGAAACAAAATAAAAGATGGCCTGAGGATATCACAGGAAACAGTAGGACTCCAACCTATGCAGCTTCAACATTGCAAGAGAGAAAGACTCTGCTTTGAGAATAGAGCCCCAGATCACCATGTTATAGAATGGCAGTGGGCTGGATAATTTGTTATTCAGCATTGGGTGCAGAATGCTGATGGACTGGGGAAATGGACCCCTACAGCCAAGAGATAAAGAAGCCTGGCTACTCTTTGAGCTAATGGCAGAGGTTGGCATCATCCATGTGCTGCTGGTTTTAGGTATATGCACAATACAAGAATGGTAGGGTCAGAAAGGCTTCTACCCAGGTTTCAGAGGAAGACCTGGGAGACCAAGCAGTGTGCCCCTGACAGAACAGTATATGATGCTGTAAGTGTGGAGCTGAGGTCCAATGGAGACCCCAGCGTCTTGGAGAAAACAGGACCACACTGTTTGAAGGAAACTACAAGGACCAAGGAAAGGCAGCCCAAGAAAGAAATCACAGGAGATACAATCACTGGGAGCATCATAGAAGCAGAGCCATAGCAGCTTTTGGGAGTGCACATTCTGCCAAAGAATGCCTAACATGCTGGACAGAGAACCACAGGCAGACAGTTGGATTTTGGACTTGCTTTTTTCCCCATTACTTTCTATGCCCCTATTTATACCTTTAAGAATGGAAATCTCTATTCTGTGATGTTGAATATTGTAAACGTTTAGCACTTTTCATTTGTAAAGATGCTCTCAGCTATGTTTGCCTTAAATTTCAGAGGAGATTTTAAACTTACACTTTTCAGCAATGTTGAAACTTACTGACTTTGGCAGTTCTTGGAAGTAGACTAAATGCTTTCACCACAGAGAGATGTTCATGAGTCTTTGGACGGTGATGGACAGCATATTAGGCCTTGTGTCTCATATTTCCCCCAAAGATTCATGCATCTGTACATGGTGCTTTTTCACTGAAGGCTGAATCTAGAGTGTGATGATGGGATCAAGGGCATGTGATTACTAAATTCGTCCATTAATTGGTTTGGCATCCACCTCAATGAGGAAGCCCAAACAGATTATAAAAGGGGTCAAAAGATGCTATTATGCATTTTCCCTCATTTGCTGTGCCACGACCTGCATGCCATGAAGTTTCTCTCATCTGTGATGCCCGTCTGCCATGTGCCACTGTGCTTTAGAGACAGGACTGAAAATGCAAAAAATTGTGAGCTAAATCAACCTTTTTTCATCAACTTGAGGTGTTGTGTCTAGCAATGAGACAAGTAATTCACACGCAATATTGTTCAATTATTTACTACTAAATGGATCCGTCCATCAGTCCGTCCATCCGTCCATCTGTCCGTCTGTCATCTTTTTTGTGTGTATGTGTTCTTTCCTCTGGACATGCCTCCCTCTTCCCCTCTCCTTTGAAGTTAAACAGGTGAACTTGGCTAGCATGATCCTGTGGCAAGATATGATTATTGTATGTCTTCTTCAAATTTTATTACTGGACACCTCTATATTTTGTCCTATATGAAAGAAATATATGTCTTTCCCTTCTGAGCTTTTTAAATTGTTTTGTTTAATAGAAATTTACACAAAGTAAATTTTTATTGAAGTTTAAATAGGCTGAGGAGGTAGCTGTGGCCTAAGCACTTGCCAGGTAAGTAGAAGGACTCAGGCTTGATCCCCAGTACCGCATGCTGTGCTGGCCCTAGAACCCGGAGTGGTGGCACACTCCTGTAGCCCTAGTGCTGGGGAGGCTGAGATGGGAGGGCCACTACCAGTCTGAACTGCAGAGAAAGACCCTAGATCAAGCTTAAAAACAAGTTTAAATATATTTCATTATACTTTCTAGAATCAAATAATATTTACTTTATAATTTTAATGTTTGTAGTTATATTTTCTTATACTATATTTTGAACTGAGCTTCCATTATGCTCAATTTTATTGTGCAAGTTAGGAAGACATCTTTTTTATTTTTATTTTTATTTTTTTTACTTTTGGGCACAAATAATACTGTGTAAATACTGTCTATAACAATGGTTTTAGTTAAAATTTAAAAATTTTTATTTTTTTTATTTTTGGGGGGTTACAAAAGCTCTTTTATAAAACCATTTTTAAATGCAACAGAAAAAAAGTTTACAAATAAAAAAGACACAGAGAAAATAACCTGCTTCCTATGTCCCCAAAAGAGAAAAATAAAGGAGGACAACATCAATGTGCTCAACAATAAATGATTCTTTTTCTTATTTTTAATAGAAAATACAAGCAAAGGATACACATAGTTAAAACAGCTCAGGAGCAAAAAAAAAAATTTTTTTTTTTTTTTTTTTTTTTTTTTTTGTATTTTAGGGAAGGGTCCGCAGGGTGTTCAGGGTCTCACTACTATATCAGACTCATAGTGATCTGCCTGTTTATAGCCTCCCAAGAGCTGGGATTA
>NDGM011197287.1:0-11948 GCA_002564305.1 Octomys mimax
TCTCTCTCTCTCTCTCTCTCTCTCTCTCTCTCTCTCTCTCTCTCTCTCCAAATTTTTATTTCTATTACTGCAAGCTTGCAGCACATAGTAACTACACTCACGGTGGGAAGTGAGTGCACGCACACAACATATCTGATTCTTTTTGTGTCCCCTTCGTCTCTTCTCCCTCCATCTCTTGTCCCCTTTCCTGTTTTTATTTTAGGGAAGAGTCTACAAGTTGTTCAGGGTCTCACTACTAGATTGAAGTCGCAATGATTCTCCTGTTTACAGCCTCCCAAGTGCTGGGATTACAGGTGCGCTCCACCACGTCCTGTAATCAATTGCTGTCTCAGTGCACCTCGGAGGTGGGGCCTGCACAGCAAGCCCAGGAAGATGGAAGCCCCTGCCCCTGCCCCTGCTTGCAGGTGCTTTAATCCACTGAGCTATTTGACTGGCCCTTATACGTTCCCTTTGCAAAAGCTGTCTCACTGTTTCCTTTTACCTAACTTTTATTTTGCTCTTCAATTACTTATGCTTGGGATTTCTTGGGTAAGAGAAACCATGTGACATTTAAGCTGGGTGATGCAGTTCCCTTAATGTTATTGTCTCAGGGTGCACTTATTTTCCTACAAGTGACTCATTTAGTACTCCACAGTATATGCATTCCACATTTTCTTTATCCACTCATCTATTGATCCAAGATTCAGCCATCATGAGTTGTGCTCTATAAATATGGATATGCATGGATCACTATAATTTGACTTCTTTAACTGTCTGGGGAAGATACCTAGAAGGAGATTAACCATGGAATATCTACTCTAGTACCTTGAGAAGTCTCCATGCTGATTTCCATGAGGTTGCTGCAGTTTACACATCCACCAACACTCTGATTGATGCAGCAAGGCCCCAGGTGGGAGGCAGAAGATGCCCTGCTGTCTTCACCTGAGCACCACAGGAAGCTTCCTGGGGTGGGTGGGGCCTGGGCTGAGTAGCCACAGATAACCTTCCCCCCATCTCTTCTGCCACCTGCTGTCCCACAGTGCTGCACCTTCAGTATGCTTCATGTGCTCTCCACAGAGACAGGTCATGAAAGTTCTGGAAGGACGCCCTGTCAGCCCAGTGAAATTTTATTTTTACTGTACAGTATCCCAAGTCATTAACCAGGCACCACTGAGACAATTCTGGAGAATGTTTCCCTCCACTCTGCACACTGCTCCTGACCAAAGATACACTGGACTTCCCAAGACTCCAGTGGCTCTGAAAGATTCTGGATTTCCAAAGACAGTGTGTGAGTGAGCAGAGTTGGCTAAGGATGCTCTGAAGACTCCAGAACGTCTAAGTCCCTTCCCTACCTTCCTGTCAGTGTTGTAAGACTATGTTGTTCTTCTAATCTCCACATGGGAATCTCCCCTTTATTTTCTGTTTCTAGCTAGTGCCCTCTTTGGCAAAATTGAGGTATCTAGTTCATGCAGAAGACACTCAAAGGCCAGCCCACAAATACAGGGCCATTCCGGAGTGGACAGAGATGAACCATATGCTGCTGTAATGACACTGGCTACTGAGGAATAGAAAGAGCCATAAAACATTTTGTCAAAGTCACTTGGTGACCTGAGTTCAATCCCCAGTTCCGGAAAAAAAAAAAAGTCACTTGGTGATACTTCTCTTTTCCTGGCACAAAAAACCCTCCTGCAAGGGAGTTTGGTTCTCTTTACCAAACTTACTGTGTACCAGACACCAAATGAATGAGTGAGCAAATGAATGGGTGTATGTTAGAATGCAGAAAATCTGCCCTCCCAGTGCCAACTGTCCCAAGGACATGCAGGTGGGTGGCCTCCATTTGCAATGGAAAATGTAGATATGGTGACAGAAGTTAGATTAGTCTAGGATCAAAGAAACTGCATCCATTGAGAATTCTTTACTTCATGATCTCCTAGGTGGGAGCCCTTCCAAGTTTTACTTTCCAACTTGCAGGATATAAAATAGGAAAGGATTTTCAGTAACTCCTTTTCTGTACTGGACAAAGAAGAGCATAGTTCATTAGCGTTGGCTTGAGCACGGATCTTCCTTGATTAAATCTACTCCTTGTTGTCTACTTGGAGATCTTCTTGGCAGCTCGCCCATCCATGGGGCCTGGGACAAGAAGGGCAAAATAAAGTCCTTCATGGCACAGACACTATACCTTCACAGAGTGACAAAGCTGCCTGGATGTTGGCACTCCCTACTGCTGCATAAGTTCCCTCATCTACAAAGTGCATCCTGACGCTCCTTCCAGACAGAGTTAGATGGTGGCTGAAGCACTTCAGGAGATACATTAGCTACTTAGAAGAATAGCTTCTGAGACTGCCATGGGACCAAACTGAGCCCTGCACTTGGTACCAATCTTTCGACACTAGAGCAGATGGGACCACGTGGATCAGCTACCAAAGAAGACATAAAAGATCAGCAGTGACTGTAGTTCGGGCCACTGCCCTCTTGCCCCTGCAGGAGACCATTCAGCCTAGGGGATGAACCTTCTCTCTTTTTCAAAGGATCATTTTCTCCCCAAACACTTTTGTGCTTTCTCCTTTTTATTTTCATTTTTTTCTTTTTTCACTGCTGAAATGAAAAGTAATCATTTGCATCCATCTGTTTATCTGACCAGCTCATTGATCAAGACAGCATGAACCTAGAAAGCCCTGTTGTCCTTACCTTGCCCAGTGACAGTAGCGTGTGTACCCATAAGGATGTATACCTCACTGTAGGGTCTCCTAAGCATATTTTGATCAAGTGCTAAGTTGGAAATCTCTCAAGTCCTCCAGTGTTCACAAACAGCCCCTACTTTTCACTCTCTTGGGGAGTTGTCTAAACAGCTCATAGTTTTGTGTCTCACTGTCCCTTTAGTCGTGGAATGACTTTGAAACAGAAACTATATCCACCTTTGCTAAGACTGTCATTCTCAGTCATGGTGATTCTGCCCCCCAAGACATTCATGGTGTCTAAAATATTTTTGGTTTTTACAGCCTGTGGAGACCAATGTGATAATGGCATGGAGCAAGTGCAGATCAAGGATGTAGTAGACATCCTTCATGGCATGTGACAATGTTAAGATCCTCACATTATCAGGTGTGGCAACCAATGCCAATAATCTCAGCAACTCAAGAGACTGAGCTAGGAGAATCACAAGTTTGAACTTAGTCTTGACAAATCAGTGAGACTTTTTCTCAAAATAAAAGTGTTAGAATTATAGTTCAATGCAGAGAGCTGGGTTCATCTTCAGCACTGCAAATAAACCAAAACCAACAAAACCACCACCACTACCATCGCCTACATATTCAACAGCACCCCAAAGCAACAATGAATGTTACACATGAGTATAGCTGAGAGTAAGACACAATAATAACAAAATGTAGCAAGGATCCATAATCGATACTAATTTAACATTTTCATGATCTGATAGGTAGCTATAGCCATGAATTGAATCACATACCATTTTACAGTTACTTCTCCACTATAACTACTAGCTTATGTAAAAAAAAAATGCTCTTCCTTTTGGAAAAATAACAACAAAAATCTTCCAAAACCTAAGTATGTCAAGGAAAAGGTTAAAGGGGTAGAAATCATCTGGGCTGTGACTGTTTCCTGGTTGCTTGCTCTTCTGCATGGTGTAACTGTTTGCTCAGAAAAGAGTGTAGAGAGGCCACTGCTAACACCAGAAGCCAGAAAGCCTGACCTCTGCGAGAGCACGACCAAGTCTATGGATTCTCATGGCAGCTACCGAGGCCCATTGGCAACAATCCACTTTTGTCTGAAGACAATACATATGGAACAAAGAAAGGGATGAGGCACCGCCTTTCTACTCCTGTCTTCCAAGTACTTTGTCTTCTGCAAGACCATTCCCTAGAGAATCCTGCCTCATCTTTGGTGCTGGCCCCACCTTTTTATGTGATAATAAATTGTTACTCTATGCTCGTGCCTGCTGTACATTTAAAATAAGTTGACTTTCATCTTTCCAAAACATTGTGTAGCTCTTCTCTGTGCATGCAGACCCAATCCACAAATATGTGTGGCCAAGTATAGGAGAATCCATGCTATCACAAAGGACTGAGAGGTGACAGGTGCTAAGTGATTCACATTTAGTCACACACTGTTTTCATAGTGTTTGCAATATGTATAAGCCTTATGGCCTTAATTCTGTATTTAGTGATATCTGTGTGATAACCTGTATATTTTACTATATTACTACATCAAATTTTAGGTGATCCTGATTTGCTCACCTTTTATATATCGGAGAAGTACTATGTGGGATTCCTATATTATTGGCCCTGGGACATAATGATAGCAGAAGTCATTTTTTTTAGAAGTATTTTTTATTTGTTTAATTTTTTGGGAGGAGGGGTGGGTACTGGGGATTGAACTCAGGACTTTGCACTTGCCTGGCAAGTGCTTATTTTACTGAGTTAACTCCCCAGCCTATAGAAGTATTTTTTAAAGAACACCACAACGACATGAAATAGACCTCTAGTGAGATCTATTATCTATTCATGGCAGGGGCAAAGACTGCAGAACACTAG
Source organism: Octomys mimax (assembly GCA_002564305.1). Taxonomy (NCBI): domain Eukaryota; kingdom Metazoa; phylum Chordata; class Mammalia; order Rodentia; family Octodontidae; genus Octomys; species Octomys mimax. Next base: position 4,530 of record NDGM011197287.1, read on the forward strand.
CTGGTTCTCCAGCTGGAAAGACTTTCAGCCATCATCAGAATGTATCCAATTGCAATATTTGCTTATGGGGCCCACAAAACTCAGAAGAACTGGGAAATGCAAAAGCAATCAGAAAGAAGAAAATTATAGTGGAACCATCTCTCTCCTATTTGAATGTCTCAGAACTAAATTGAGATGGCAGGGATAGAAACAAACACACACTGCTTTCCTCCCCCATTGCATTCATTGTCAGAGTCTTGCTCCTCAAAGGCGTGCTGCTCTATGTCAAGAAGAACAGAGTCTTTAAAAAACTGACTGAATTTCCTTCTCCCAACATGCTAACACCCCAGGTCATTTTCCATTTCCTTACAGTATTGGCAGTTTCTTAATGGGGCCTACACCAATGACTTCATTGTGGTGGCGAATGTGGCAGACCTCACCAGGCGAAGATAAATGGCTCCTCTGGATCTACTCATCTGCTGCCTGGCAACTTCATGATTTAGTCTCCAGAGTCTGTTCTTTGCTGCACACATGCTCTGTTTTCTTTTTTGAAATAGTGAGTACTTGCTAATGTTTATATAAGTTTTGTGTTTGTAAATATTTAAGAGCTTCATTTGGCCATGTGGCTTGGAGTTTTCTATTGTGTCAAGATCACCACCATCCTACACCCACTGTTATTCTGGCTGAAGATGAGGATTTCCAAGTTGGTGCCCTGGATGATTGTGGGGTCTATGCTGTGTGCATCTATCAATACTGGCATCTATGAAAAATATGCAAGCATTATTGAAAAATTTATGGTAAAACTTTTCTCCAAAAGTGTAACTGAAACCAAAGCAATAGTCATTGTACAGCTTCAGGTTTTGTTTTTCATGTTACAATGCCATTAAGTATCTTCCTCATTGCCATTTTGCTTGTGGTCTTCCCCCTGGGAAGACATGCTCAACAGAGGAGAACCATTGCTGCGGGAACCCAGGACCCCTTCAGAGGTGCCCCTTTCAGGGCAATTCTATTCATCCTGTCCTTCTTCCTCTACTCCCATTATATGATGGTCCTTTTATTTTTTTCTCCAAATATTTCAGTTGGGAAGCTTCCTCTTTGATTTCTTTACCTTGCTGGCTGTCATCTACCCATCTATGCACTCTGATCTTAATTTTAGGAAAGCTTCAAATGGAACAAAATGCAAAGAAGTTCCTACTCTGTGTTCAGTGCAGTCAGTGAGAAGGATTTGTGTCAGTTGAAAGGATCTTAGAGGCAATGTCTTTTCTGTGTCTGTCACTCCTCACTCACCCAATAAACATTCTTCTAACTCATGTACAGTTCATTATCAGAATTCACACATCCTGAATTAGATTTTATACCTTCACACAAGGCAATATTGGTCTGTAAGTACCATATATTTCTCTGAGTTGCATTTATGTCAGAGTTGAGTTTGTGATAGGTAACCTCCTTCTTGCAAGGTAAATGGTATGGAGATCTTTGTAGAGGATATCTTCCAACTGCATGGGATATCACAATTTTCTCAAAGATGAAGATATTGAAGAAGATGAGAAGCACTTATTGGAACTTGTGATCTCCAAAAGACATAGAAAGCTTTGGCACCTGCTCCAATAGGATTTCTAATATGCAATCATTTACCTGACTCAAATGAGCTGACTTCATCGCATTCTATCTGCACATGATGGCTGTCCTCTTTAATGAAGCATTTCTTAGTCCAAAAAAGGGCTGAAGATCAGGAAGCCCTTGTGTATCCGTGTGTGCATATTTACTATGTGAGTCCTGCAGAGAATCAAATGATATGGTGACACTTCTTAGGAAATGATAAAAAGCTTGATAGGTGGATGAAAAGAACCAGGATTAGAAGAGAGAGGATTTGAGAACTGAAGGCTTAACTTCCATGTCCCCTAATGGTGCACTTAGGACAGACAATAGATCACAAAGGTGTTTCATTATATTCTTACGCACTTGGCTTCACAACTTTTCCAATTCATCGTGTTTATCTGTTCCTCCCACCTCAAGGCTTGTCTTACCAGTGAGGGAGAAGCAGTAGGTACATACGGCTGCATGTCTTGCTAGCTGATTCACCTCAGAGATGCCTGTTATGCAGGATTGGCTGATGATTTTAGAAACTAAGAGGTTTGTGCATGCTTCCAAACAAATTCAAAGCCCATTTGCTCTCAGGCAGGCCCATGAAATAAATGATGTTCTGAAGTTTAGCTGTTAACTTGGGTTCATGTGTAATGAGGGATAAATTGTTATATTTTGCTTCACTAGCTGACAATCGTAAGAAATAGAATTCTGATTTTTTAATGTCAGATATGGTCTCATAGATGAGTGCTTCAGAAGACCTGGAAAAGCTCAGGTTTTATTGACTGTGAGAATGAAAGTGTTCGAATGAAAGTGTTCCCACAGATTTGATCTGACTCCCCGGCAAGCAAGGAAGCATTGCTAGAGCACAGTGTCTGGAGGTGAATGTGGCTGCTATTGGGGAAGGAACACTGAAGACACCTCCTCCTTCTTCTCACATCTGCAGCTCAGCTCCTATGAGTTCTGCAAACCCAGGATGTGAGTTCCAATAGGTTGGCAGAGAGAGCAGGAGCAAGTTATATATCATCCAGAGAGAAATCCCCTAGTATTTTATTCTCAGGTACTAACTTGTGATTGCATTTCATGTATGTTTGCTCTAATAGTACTCATTAGTAGCATGACTATGGAAATATGCTCAAGTTTGTCTACTTACTATTATCGAAAGGTGTAATGAGAAGAAAAACATAGAGCAGAGTAAGCTGTTCTGGAAACCTTTCCAGGCCTACTTTCCTTGAAATAACTTTCTTGCAGAAATATACCTTCATTCAAAAAAAACAAACAAAATTCAACAACAAAAATCCCACTTTTGAATCTGCAGATATAGCTCAGTATAAAGGTTCCAGGGCATCTATATCTCAGCTGACTCAACCTCCTTCAGCCAGTCCCTTCTTCCACATGAAAAGAAGAAGAAAAGTCAGAGGAATCCAGTGGAAAGTTAATATTTTTTCCTACATGCTGAATAAGACTCTATGAACTCCTTCCAAGGACAGAGAGGAGCTCTTAGAGCTGCAGCACCACCAAATCTGGGTCAGCAGTCCTGCTTTAGGAGGTAAAGGCACCATCTCCATCTTCCTAAGACTTCACATTTGATGGACTATGTACTGAGCTTGTGGCTATGACTTCAATCTTGTGGGCTATAAATGAATGATCCCAAGAAGCTTGTTTGGGAATGCTACATACCAAAAGAGAAATTCAAGGGGAGGAGGTACTAAACACAGATACAAGTGCAACAGACTATCAGCTCTATAAGACAAAGTTGTTTTGACTCTTGTACTCATAAACACAAAGAAATTGCATTTCTGTATTACAACAAATTTAATACTAAGAGGCTGAATACTAGAATTAAAGATATCTCCTTCTGATTAACTGCTCTCATTTGCTCTTGCACTCAGTCTTGAATGCAGTGTCCCCACATTCCTGGGGCCCTTATCACTTTGCTGTTATACCAAGTCATAATTTATGTCTCATCCTGAATATTTCATTATATAACTATTTTAAATAGTTAGGCAATCTTGACTTTCTTAGCATTTGCACTTCAAATATTGATAGATGGGATTCCATTGTTGTCATGGAACATAATGATAGTGGAAGATTTCTCTTTCTTTCTTTCTTTCTTGCTTGCTTGCTTGCTTGCTTTTTTCTTTCTTTCTTCTTTCCTTCTTTATTTTTTATCTGAACCAGGCATTGAACTCAGGCCCTTGCACTTGCCAGGGAAGCACTTATTCCACTGAGCCATCTCCCTGGCCCCAGATATCTTTCTTTTAAAGGGATATTTGAAGAGTACCTTGATAACAGGAAGTAGAATCCTCACTATGACACAGCTACTCACTCATGGTGGAGATGAAGAAAGAGGAGCTCTGGCTAGTCTTCCAGCTGAGAGGATTTTCAGCAACCACCTGAGGATATCTAATTCCACTATTTGCTTATGGTGATCACAAAAGTTAAGCAAAACTTGAAAATGCAAAATCCATGAGCAGGAAGCAAATCATTGTGGGATTGTCCCTTTGTTATTTGAATGTCATAGAACTAAATTGAGAAAACAGTGATACAAAGAAATGCACACTATCTTCCTACTCCACCGCCTTTATCATTGGAGTCTTGCTTCTTGAAGGAGTCCTGCTGTAGAAGAAGTAAAACCAAGAGCATAATTAAATGAAGATTTTTGAAAATCTATACATCCTGTAAGATTTTCTTCCTCCCAGCATGCTTACACATCACCTCATCCATTTCCTTATAGCAGTGGCACAATTTCTTACTGGAGTCTTCATAAATGGCTTCATCATGGTGGTGAATGTGGTGGATTTCATCAGGAAGAGACAAATGGCTCCTCTGGATCTGCTCATTTCCTGCCTGGTGTCTTCAAGGGTTTCTCTGCAATTGTTGATCTTACTTGTGTACCTGGTTTCTGTCTCTGTTGTTAAACAGTCTGGACTTGCGGTGTATTATATTATTTTTATGTTTGTAAGTATTGGGGAGCTTTGGTTGGCCACATGGCTTGGGGTATTCTACTGCGCCAAGATGGCTACTATCCCTCACCCCTTCTTCTTCTGGCTAAAAATGAGGATTTCCAAGTTGGTGCCATGGCTGATTCTGTGGTCAACACTGTATGCATTTATCAGTTCTGGCATTCAAGTAAAACACATATGGGCTGCTAGCCAAAAAGATTTTATAAACTTTTTCTCCAGTAATGCAACTCAAACCAAAGGAATAGACATTGTACCATTTTCATTTTTGATTTTTCATCTGACAGTGCCATTAATTATTTTTCTCATCGCTATTCTGCTCTTGATTTTCTCCCTGGGGAGACATGCCAGGAAGATGAGAACCATTGCTACGGGAGCCCAGGACCCCCGCAGGTGTGCCCCCATCAGGACAATACTGTCCATCCTGTCCTTTCTCATCCTCCACTTCTCCCACTACATGATGGCCATTTTGTTCTTTTTCAAAATATTCCAGGTTGGAACCTTCCTTTTTGTGTTCTGCATAATAGGGGCTGGTTCCTACCCATCTTTACATTACATCATCTTAATTTTAGGAAATCCTAAACTGAAACAAAATGCAAAGAATTTCCTGCTCTATTGTCAGTAAGGTCAGTGGGGAGGATTTGTATCAGTCAAGATGATCTAGGAGGCAATGGCCTCCCTGTTATCTCCTCTGCACTTACCCAATAAATATAGTGTCCCCAAGTATATTGCTTATCATCTTAGCCTATCTATTCTGAGGCACCTTTACAGATTTGTTGACTTCAGAAAACGGTACATTGATATGTAAAGCACAAGTGTCATTAACAGATTACATCTAGGTCAGAGTTCTGTTTGTGATACAGAACTGTCCTTTTGCAAGATAAATAGTACAGTGATATTTGCACAAGATATATTCCACTGAGTGAAAATAATAATTCCTTCAAAGTTAAAATTCTTGAAGAAGAAAAGTATTTTCTCGAAATTGTGATGTCAGAAATACACAGAAATCTGTAACACCACACTTGGTAGGCTTTCTAGTCTTGTATGAATTAACAGCCTTCAAAGGGCAGGTTGTGCATCCCTTGTCTACTTGCATATGTTTCTTCCATCTTCACTGAAGTCACAGCTACTGAAACACTTCTCTGAATGAAAAGGCAGCTGAAGACAGGGAGTCCTCAGTTCCTGTGAGCTGCTGCACTGTGTCCATCTTATAAAGACCCTTGATATCATGGTGGTACTCCCTAGTAATAGATAAAAGGTTGAGAGGTGTGGGAAAAGGAGGAAGAGGAGATGGAGGAGTTGAGATTATAAGGTTTCTTTTCTTTTCTTTTTTTGTGGTTAGTTTAGCACACTCTGGAATGGCATGAGGTTCCAGGAATCAAACTGTGGTCCCTGCACTTGTCTAAGCCTGTGCTTTAGACCTCTGAGATATCTCACTAGCCATGTAAGGTTCATTTCCCTTCATGCCAAATTTTTCACTTCGGACAGACAATGGATTACAGCTTTTTTTTTCCTTTTTTTTCTACATGTGTGCTCTTGGCTGAAGGATGTTGCTAATGGAAGGTGGCAAGCTGGTCTTCGGACCACAAAGCTTATCTTTCCAGTGAGGCAACACTGGTAGCTGAGAAGAGCTGGGAGATTCCACATCTTCTTGACACCAGAGAAGCATTTGCTGTTGCATGACTGATGATTTTGGAAATTAAGTGGTTTATGTATACTGCTAAACCAAATTCAAAGATCCTCTTCTTTCAGGCATGTCAGTTAAATAAAAGATCTTAAGTTTTGCTGTTAGTTTGGGCTCATGTGTGATGACTTATAAACCATGTTATATTTAGATTTGTCAATCACCACTAGTAAGAATTCAAATTCTGATAGCTGAATACCAGAAATGTAAGCCATAGAGAAGATGCTTCGCAAGACCTGGAAGTCTGTGTCTTCATGGCTGTGAGAATTACAGTGCTCTATGTTTTCCCACAGCTTGGATCTGCTTCCCCAGGAAACAAAGGAGCAGCCCCCAGGTCTCCCTGTGTTAATCAGCACTGGGACAAGCACAGTGTCTGGAGGTGAATGCTGCTACTGCTGGGGCAGGAGTTCTGGAGACCCACCTTGTTCTTTTCACATCTGCATGCAGCAAAGGCTTATTCTGTGAACCAAGGATATGAGTTCCTGCATGTGAGCGGAGAGAGCACGAGCCAGTATAACACTCAGGGAGAAATCTCCTGGGATTTTGTTCCTTACATACCAAATTGTGATTCATTTTCATGTATTTTTGCACTAAAAGTGCTTATTAATAGCATCACTAGGAAGGAATGATTAAGTTAGTATACTTGTAAGATTGCCAAGATTTGTAATAAAGTAGAATTACAAAATATAATAAAGCATTCTCAAAAGATAAGTACTGCCTGCTTTCCTCGAAATAACTTTCCTGCAGAAATGTTGATGAGCTATTGTACGGCTTGATGTTGTGCATAGCACTCATTGCTTTGTCTTAAAATCAGAAGAGTCTCAGCCTTGTCTCTCTTGAGCCCTCCTTAGCTGGACTCAGAAGCAGTGCTGAATTGCTTTTGTCCTCCTCTCATCTAGAAGGAGTTTGACCTCTATCTCTGTAAGCACAACTGCCATCCCTCTTTTTATGAAGGGGGTCTGTTACCCAAGCATGGTAGTGCTTGGCTATCATTTCAGAAGTCTGTGAGGCTGAAGCAGGAGGAGTGTATGTCTGAGCCTAGCTTCAACAACTTAGCCATAGAACAATAACTCCATGGTGTGAAAACATTTTGATGCTCACTCTAAAGGCTATGATTACATCTATAGAATCATGGGAAGCAAAAAGGTAAAGAAGTGAGAGCGAGAGAGAGAGAGAGAGAGAGAGAGAGAGAGAGAGAGAGAGAGAGAG
>NDGM011197290.1:0-10563 GCA_002564305.1 Octomys mimax
AATCCCCACCCCATGACTGCATGAGGCTTTGGGGGGACAACTAGACACAAACCATAACACAGCTTAATAATAGAAATCTTCAAAAAAATAATAGAAATCTTCACTATGGATATAAAGTCAATGAAAAAGCAGTGCATTAAGCCTAATTTAAAAATAAGAATTTTATTTAGGCTTTTTTATGATTTTCTGTGGATTATCCACTTGGGCAAACATTTCACATATTATTGGAAGTGACTTAATCAATATTCTCTTTCTTCCTTCATTCACTCACTCATCTTCCCATCCATTCCCCCCTTTCTTCTTCTTTCCTTCCTTCCTTCCTTCCCTTTTTACCTTATCGATTTTTGGGACTGTCAGAGATTCACCTAAGTTTTCTAAATGAGTACAATTATTTCCTAATCAAATCAGAGGTGTTGCTTTATATGTTGTACTAGTAGAATCCATGCATACAACATTTTTGTGACTCAGTGCTGTCTGCTTTACTTTTCTCAATTTATCAGTTTGACCTTAGATTTCCAATTATGATATCAGCATGGCCATTGTAGCTTTCTTTTTAATTTGCCAATTTTAAAACTTCAAATATTCAAGTCATATTCCTTCATCATTTGCTTGACATAGTTCTAGCAAAAACCATGAAGGCAGTATTTTCATTTCTTGAAGTCTTACCCAAGGATCTCTGATTTTCTTAAGTTGGTTAGCATCCAATATGGACAACAACCTGGGGCAGACACTGCTGTTTATGCATTACCAGGACAGCAGCAGGCCCCAGAGCCAATCCACAAAACTTTACCATTAGCTCATTTATTAAAGTGGTGGAGCCACTCAACTCATAACAAATTTTCTGAATCAGTTATTTTCTTGACTACACTGAAGTCTTGCTTTGGTTTGATACTAATTCTTTTCTCAGGGAGAGCTATCTTTGTTTTACAAGCTTTTCTTTGAGAGCATGAATTCAGCACATTTGTATTTGAAGCTAAAAAAATATATCGAGCATCACTTATGGATCTAATTATTGTACATATTAGTTGAGAAAAAAACAAAAGGAAGTGAAACATAAATTTCTGCCCTCCAAGAGCTTAAGCTAGTGGAATCATTGCAACTTGGAACACAGTATAGAAGAAGTTAAAAAGTTGATGTGTCTTCAACAAAAATTAAAATTTTATCTCTATCCTATTTTGAATTTTCAGAAGGCATTGGGACTATAATGGGTAGGAAAGGCTTCAGAAAGAGCCGGCCAAATAGCTCAGTGAATTAAAGAGCTGCAAGTAGGTTCAGGGGCTGGAGGTTCAGTCCAGGGTGCCTATCATGCAGGCCTGCCCCCAGAGTATGCTGAGATGGTGAGTGAGACTGGGTGTGGTGACGCATGCCTGTAATCCCAGCTCTTGGGAGGCTGTATATAGGAGAATCACTATGAGTCCAACCTAGTAGTGATACTCTGAACACCCTGTAGACCCTTCCCTAAATACAAAAAAAAAAAAAGACTTCAGAGAGGAAACTCTTCAATCACTTTCTTCACAGATGAGATGCAATATTTTGGGTATCAATACCTGACACTCAAAACTTCTAGGAGGAGAGTTTTATTGTGGGTGGGTCACAGTTTGCAGAGGATTCGGTCCACACTGGCTCCAAGGCAGGGTGGTGGGACAGCAGGGCGGGGTGAAGGAAAAGTTGCTAGTATGAAGGCCTCCAGGAAGCAGAGTCAGCAGAGGAACCAGGAAGGGGAATAAACCCTCCCGGATCAGGCTCACAGGGACCTGGCTGCTCACCAGATCCAAGCTCCTGACAGAAATTCAATTACAATGCTCTCATAATAATCTAAGCACTTCCTAATCACAGGAGGATTAGGGGGTTATTTTAGATCTAAACCATTACAGAAACATTGCCCTTGCATCTTTTCAATGATGAGTGAAATTCTAATAGAAAAAGAAAGATGGCTGCCCAGATAGCTCAGCAGATAAAGCTCCTGCTTAGGCAGGCTCAGGGGCAAGGGCTCAATCCCTGGCATGTAGTGCCAGCCCGCCCCTGGGGTGCACTGAGATGGTGATTGAGTCTGGGAGTGGGGAGCGTGCACCTGTAATCCCAGTGCTTGGGAGGCTGAAAACTGGAGGATCACTAGGAGTCCAATCTGTGTAGTGAGAGCCTGTGGACCCTGTACTAAACACATAAAAAGAATAAATAAATAAAATAAATAAAAACTATTTTTAAAAAAGATATCTCAGGGAAAAAGCAAGTAAAATCAAAGAATATGAACAAAATTAGGTAATGATGCCTATAGTGTAATTGCAGATTTAGAACTTGTGTTTGTCCAGCAGTTTGCTTGTGTGACTTCCGGACTTTGATTTCTTACACGTTATCTCCAGTTTGGGTTTCAGTTGACTGAGTTTGGTGCTTATAAGTTGCTGATGGAAAACACTGCATAACAAGCCCTTTAATCCAAGCGATTTTGTATTGGAGTGCATACTAGATCACTAGTGGTTTAATCATTTTCTAATGAGTAGTTAATGAAAGTTTTAATATCAGGATGGGGCATATAGAATTATATTTCTATTGCATATTTTTTCCAATTGATCCTATAAAAAATAGCCACAAATGCAACGATTTTAAACATTATGCAGGCCGGTGAGATAGCTCAGAGGACTAAACACCTGCTTAGGCAAGCTTAGGTGAACACAGGGACCATGGTTTGATCCGCAGCACCACATGTCACACCAGCCCTTCCTTCAGGAAGAGCTGAGCCAGTCACAGAGTCTGGGTGTGGTGGTGCACATCTGTAATCCCAGCGATGGGGAGCTGCAAACAAGAGGATCACTAGGAGTCCAAGCTGCATAGTGAAACCCTGTAACAACCAAATACTAAAATAAATAAATAAATAAATAAATAAATAAACTTTGTATAGTTACTGGGGTACAGTTATGGAGGTTTGAAATCTGAAATAGTTATCAGTTGGCTAAAAGCAGGGTGTCTACTTCTGGAAGCCTAAAAATGAAAATTCCCTGTATCTACAAATTCACTTCAGTCTTTAGCCTGTGTCTTTTTCTTTATTCAAGGCCAGCAATAGCTGGAAAAGTCTTTCAGCTGTCACTTCTCTGGTGCTCTTCTGTCTCCCTCTTGTACTTTTAAGGACACTTGTGCATTTATTGGACCCCCTTGATAACCCAGGGGGATTTTTCCATCTTAAGGTCAACACATCAGACTCAGTCACATCTGCAAACTTTCTTCCACTGTTCTGTTTACCATAATACTCTATGATCAGTGTTTGTAAGAATTAGGACTCGAATATCTTTGGAGAATCATTGTTCTGCCCACAGTACCATGTAGTAATTTGTTGTGATTGTGGTTTGGACTGGGAAGTTTCAAAACTCTAAGGTAGAAGGAGATGGCTGTATCAAGCTGAGGCAAGATGAAAACATGAATTAAGTTAGTGGAAGTTAGAAAAAGTGATAATATTAAAGGATGAATTCACTGCTAGACATAAAAGTATACAGGGAGAGAGAGACAAAAGCCTTAATATAATACAAAACCAGGTGAACAATGAATAATATTATTTACATTTCCATTTAGAGCAAATATACAAGTTACCACATAGAGCTTATATTGCAGTAAAATTGCCTATTTTGAGTTAGTCAGACTGCAAGTGAAGACTGCAGTGTAACAGGGGTTTCAAGCAATTTATCGTGTCAAGTAAGAAGCAGTTCCATTGATTCTTCAAACATTACTTCTATGCCTTATTTTTGTTCTATAACATTCTGTCTGTGAATCTGAAAATACTTAACAGTTGATTGGAAAGAAAATATTATTTATATTTAATTTATATTTCTCCAACATACTCGTTAAAGAATCCATAATAACTTTAATGGACTTCTAAAACTGAAAATGTAGTCTATATGTCCAGCACCTGAAGACAAGATCACAAATCACTTATAAAGCTGTTATGGAAATAAAACATTTCATGACATGAAAAAGACATCAAGATAGAGGAGAGTTCCTCTGCTTCAGAGACTCTGGCATTCTTTCAATGTCTAGGTTCACTCAATCTTTTATCACCTTTTTAGCTTTTGTATTTTCTGTTGCTCCTACCAGGAATGTGATAGATCCAGATCAGATTTTTGCCCAGACCCCTCTGGAAAATGGTCTTAATCTGCCCATCTTATCTAAAGGAATTCTTCTTCCCACTCTATTCAGGTATTCTCTCATTTCCTACATTCCACGGACTTCAGATATCTTAGACTTAAATTTTATTTCTTTGTTTTCATTCTTTGATGACTCATGAAGTTGGGCTTGAATCTGAAATTATGCTGTCAGTCTCATGTGTCAAAGGCTTGGTCCTAATCACAGCTCTGTTAGGAGAAGGGGTTTCTGGAAGGCAATTGAATTCTGAAAGCTTCGGCTTCATCAAGGGATTAACACATGGATGGATTCATTCTTTTCTAGCTTTCTTGAGAGATGAAAGTGATTTAGGCCACGGGAATCAGTTGACTCGAGTAGGAAAGTGTGTGTGTTCTTGAGAACGACACTGTTTTCCTGAGCTCTGTCTCCCCTCTCCCCTCTTTCCTCTCCTACCCAACAAGAGATGAACGTATTTGCTTCTCTCTGCCCTCCACCATGATGTTTTTTTTTTTCCTGATCACAGACCAGAAACCATGGAACCAGCACAGGCTGCCACCTCTGCAACCATGAGCTGAAGGCCATCTTTCCTCCTTTGTTTTCCTGAAGCTCTTCATCACAGCCCCAGAATGCTGACCATCACACCTACTAACGTCTATGTGTCATAACAGCAAATTTCTTGCTTTGTTTTAATTGCTGTATCTCCAGACTTTTTGTAGGTCCTGGCTTTCATGAAACTCATCCTAAATATGAGCTGCCTTATTCTAGAATGTGAAGTTATTAAAATTAATAGATAGTTATCATTTTTGTAATTTCAAATGTTGTTGAAACTTGGTACTTAGAAAAAAATTAGTCACTTATTGTTAGTATTTATTTATTTATTTTTGCAGTACCAGGGTTTGAATTTGGGACTTTGAGCTTGTCAGGTGCTTATGCCACTGAGCCATATCCTCAGCGCCTGTCACTTATTATTTTCAAATATAAATGTCACAGGGCCAGCCAAAAAGCTCAGTGGATTAAAGCACCTGCTTAGGCAGACACAGGGGCCAGGAGTTTGATCACTTGGCCTGCCGTGCTGGCCCCACCCCCAGGGCACACTGAGACAGCGATTGAGACTGGGCATGGGAGCATGCACCTGTAATCCCAGCACTTGGGAGGTTGTAAACAGGAGGATCACTATGAATCTGATCTATGCAGTGAAACCCTGTACACCTTGTACACCCTGTCCAAAATACAAAAAATAAAAATATAAAAAATAAAATTAAAAAAAATATATAAATGCCAGTATACTTATTTCTTTTCATGAAATGAGCATTTCCTTCTCACTTCCTCCACATGTAAGATTAACATGAATTAGAACTGGTAGGTTAAAAGAGTTTTCTTTGGAATTCTCAAAGCTCTGTTTCCAGACTATTTACTTTCTTCACAAAGATCTACTCAACATGGTATTTTACAGCAGGAAGATGCACTGCAAATGGATTCTGTTATACAGATGCTTTCCAAGTAGTCTCTATTTTTCATACTGAAAGATTCTGACATAAATAGCCTATACTTACCAACCAATTAGAATTTAGGTAATCTATGGGCTGGCCAGATAGCTCAACAGATTAAAGCGCCTGCTTAGGCAGACCCAGGGGCCGGGGATTCAATCCCCTGGGGCTGCCTTGTCTTCCCTGCCCCTGGGGTGTGCTGAGAGGGTGATTGAGACTGGGTGTAGTGGCACATGCCTGTAATCTCAGCACTTGTAAGTCTGTAAGCAGAAAGATCACGACAAGTCTGATCTGTGTAGTAAGACCCTGTAGACTCTGTACTAAATACAAAAAAAAAGAAGAAGAAGAATTTAAGTAATCTATGAAAAATTGAGAAGTAGGAAAGACATACGAAACTTCCAGAAATAGTGGTTGAGTGAGGAAGACAAACACAAGACCCAAATAAGTGCTTCGATTAGGCCAAAACTGATTTCTGAAGACTTCTTAATTAAAGCATAGAGGGTTTTCTAACAACTTCATATTTCTTGGTGATTATATGATTTTGCAAATGTTGTCCTTCCAAGGGTTATATTTTGCATTGCTTGGTAGCAGGAAGTATATGCAAGGCAAGTTGATATCATTTTTTCTAGATCCAACTAATTGTGGCCCTTACCTTATAATTATCATCAATATAAAAATCATTCTTATAGATCAAGACACAGTTTAGTTCTATTATCTTAAGCACTTTACTTTCTCTTTATAATGGTATGACATTATGCTGATGAAGGTGTCTTCATTGTTATTTTCCCCTTGTGAGTAAGACATAATAGTTCTACAAGATCCCTTATCTACTGATTTATTTTGTGACTCATGCATTTAGTACCTCATATGTTGTTTTTCTTGCTCTCTCTGTGGTCCTCATTGTAAGCAGCTTTTTGAGCAAACATTTCATACTGCTTTCTTAATAGTTATAGCAATTTATTTATCGCATCAGTGTAAGAATCAAAAATTGTCCCTTTCACAGTTCAAACAATTCCATAAAGCCTATTAAACAATAACATCATCTGCTTCACTAACTATGAGTTCTGGATCACTCAACATTATATTTGACAAGTAGGGAAATAATGGAGTATAATAAATGACAGGAAGTACACAAGTTTGCCAAATAATATGGTCAGTTTTCTGAAGTTATTGCCATTTTTTATGTGGAGTACCATTCTACAATACTGAGGCAATGATCCTGCATTTAACTCTGCGCCAATATATAAATTATGCTTTTAACACCAAGCATAGCACTTCAAGATGACTGCCATGTCCCTAGAAGATCCTTCTTGTTCTACTTTTATAAGCGTAACCACATAATATTTCTCTCTAGCAAATAGCTGACTTCATTTTCCCTTTATTATTTACAAATATCAGATTTCTGACATTAAATGTTGGAGTTCCTCAGATTAGTATTCAAGGAAGTAGGAGCTAGAGAGATAGCTCAGTTGAATAAGTGTTTTCCTGGCAAGCACAAGGTCCTGAGTTCGAGCCCTGGTACCACCAAAAAAAATTTTTTAAATCCAGTAAATTCTATCTTTCCTTTTCCAGTCCTTTTTTTTTTTTAAAAAATAAAGCATTCCACTTGTTATTTTACTGTTTATGTGTTGTTATGCTCACATTTTTATCTAAATTTCATTGCTGACCTCTTATTTTGAAAAACAGATGAAGAAGGATTATTCAAAATAGTTGCATACAAGTGGTTCAAAGCTATCATTAAAAAATTAAATTTAATTAAAAAATTAAAAGCTTTCCCCATACAAAACTAATAATAATAATAATAATAAATATTTAGGTATTTTTGTACACCCCCTCTCTTAGTTATTTTTCTCATGTTGCTGGGACAAAATACCTAACACCCCAAATTAAGAAGGAAAGGTTTATTTAGCTCACAGTTTGTGGAGGGTTCCATCCTCAATCAGCTGGCTCCAAGACAGGGTGTCATGGCACAGGGGCTATATCTCAAGAAGGGAGAAGACAGAAAAAGCAGCAAGATCCAAGAAAGGAGAGCGAACCTTTTGTCTTCTTCCTTCTGTTGTAAGTAGGCTACCCCTCTAGGCTAAGTTAGCACTTGCTCCACGTTCTTGACCTTCACTTGCACAGGATGAGGCTATTAACAAAGGAGCACCCTATCCTCTGTTGAGTCACTTAGCCTTCTAAGCTAGCTGTAACAACCCCACCCCACCCTCCACCCCTGCCCCTGAACCTTCCCACCCACTCACCTTAAAACATCCCAAGAACCTCAAAATGAAGATTTACCCTGTCATTTTCCACAATCATAAAAACCCTTCCCAGGATCACCTAGCCTCCCATTCCCTGCATCACAGCATGTTTTCGTCTCTTACAACTTGACTTTTCTTTCTAGGATCAGTTCTTACGAACCCTTTCAAGAAATGATATTTTTTTCTCCTCTTGGGACACTAAGGCATGCCATTTCTTTTCTCCACCCCGAGTACTCCTTACTTGCTCTAAATTTAATCCTACACACAGACCTCGCTTGATGTTTAAGATCTAAACTACCGCAGTGCCCTTTTTCCAGAACGCCAGCAGGTTTTTAAAAGCACTTGCTTGCTTTCAGAAAACTTGAGACATTTTACATCCTACTTCTATTTTTCGTTCTCCATCCCTGAGTGAGTTATTTCATGAGAGAACATTGTTTAGTTTCATTGGGAAATAGTAGCTAGAAAAAAAAAAATACCTGGGAACTAAATGTGTTCACTGCTCCTCTCTCAGCAAATAGAACTAGAAAGTATGTTTTGTACACAGACATGGATAGTTGCTCTCTGCGCCCTGAGTCACAAGATCCAGGAATTCATCCTGGTAACTCCAGCGCCTGTCAAACTCCATGAGCTTCTTGATTTCCCTTCTTCATCCTTACTTGTTACTTCTTTCTCTGCAAGTCAGGCTCACCACTGAAAATATGTGTAATAGGCTTATTTATTTGTCCAATCTTAGATTACCAACCTTAGACTGTCAACATTTGAAAATTCCCTCCAAACGTTTTGCCTGAAGAGATCTTCACTTATATATATGTTACTATCTACAGTAAGGTGTATATACTATATAGTATATATATAGTATATACTATCTATCTATAGGTGCTTTTTCTGGGCATAGAGTCGTGTGCTGGATTTCCCGTCCCATGGAATTTGAAAATGTGTCCACTGTCTTCAGATTTCCATGATTTTTCACAAGAACATTGTACCAATTATCTTTCTTTTTATATAATTTTTGCTTCTGTCCCTTTTATGTTTTACCATTGGAATATGTCCTGGGTCTCTGTGGTTTCTCTAGTATAAACCCGGCAGGGTATTCTTTGAGTTTGTTAGATCTGTAACATAGAGTCTGACATTTTTAAAAAAATTTTTAATGCTATTTCTTCAAATATTTCTTTCGGTTTGTCTATCTTGGATTCTATGTAGACATGGCAGAAAGTTAAAAATGGTTTGCTTTGCGCTGTTTTCTTTTTTTCTTTCTTCTTCAATGATTGATTTGTATTGAACTGTACTCATATACACTGATTCTTAGGTTGTTTTCATGTTTCCTGAATGATCTTGTCAAAGACATTTTTAGCATCTTGATGTCTTTGTTAACTGCACACTTCTGCTTATTCCTAGTCTTTTTCTCTTCTAAAATTTCACACGTTTTACAAAGGTTGTTATTTTTTTCTCTAGACCCCTATGTTGGGCCTTTAAATACTAATCAGTGTTGTTTTAACATCTCACCTAAAAGATTAAGCATTTGGTTCTTTTAGTATATGTTTTTCCTATACTTTAATGGTGCATTTCTTTTGTTGCCTTTTTTGCTTGTCTTAAAATTACTTATTGTATACTACACATTATACAAAAAGAATGGATTGACTTTATGTAGCAACTGTACCTGAACATGGCTATAGCTCACTCTCTGCTTGATTTTCAGTCTGTGCAAATATCGAAGCCACTTGATTTAGAAATGAAGTAACCTACAGTCAGGCTGGCTTTGAGCTGGAGTTGTTGTTAGCATCATTAACTTCTCCTTGTCCAGTTCGACTTTCTCTAGCATCACCTGCAGTCTGGATGGAGACTGGATTCTGTAGGGCATATGCTCAGTGCGGCTGTTCCCTCCTCAGCATCCACTCCTCCCTGTTTCTGTGGCCACAGGGGGAGGCTCCATGCACCTTGCGGAGGGCCGAGGGTAGACAGGGCTGTCCTGTTCCTGATGGCTCAGGGCACCAGTGGGCTTCATGTTCCCTGGGTTAGTCTTGGTCTTCAGTCATCCCTGAGCTTCAGGAATTCTCTTTGCTATTTGTTTCTCAACAAAATTATGAAGAATGAAAGGAATTCTTAGTGATCCTGCCTTCCTCTTATGGAAACAAACTTTGCCTTTTCCTCATTTTTGTGAAAAAAGAGTTGCTTTTATGTTCATGTTGTGTGTCTCGGTTACTTTTGTCTCATTGCTGGGACAAATACCCAAAATGAAGGAAAGAAAGGTTTATTTAGCTCATAGTTACTGGAGTTTTCCATCCATATTCAGCTGGCTCTAAGGCAGAGCAGCACATGGCAGAGAGCAACCTTTCATGGTGGTGTCAAAGAGCAAGAGAAAAATGGAGAAGTAATAGTAACAATGGCAACAGAGAACAAATCTGTCTCTCTTAAACTGTATTCAAGCTAACAGTGTCAGGATGAGAGTACACCCATAATCCCAGCAGCACACACACCCATAATCCCAGTGGATCATGAGTTAATCTCAAACTCCCTGCCCTATGACTGTATGAGTCTTTGTGGGGGACAAACAGACACAAACCATAACATTGTGGTTGTTGTTGATTCTTTTTTTCAATTTTCACCTCCCCCCTCAAAGTAAAAATCCTTGAAGGGTATTAGAACAAGACTCTCAGCCCAGTATCTTCTCCTACCTCTCTGCTTATAATAATGTGTGTGTGTGTGTGTGTGTGTGTGTGTGTGTGTGT
>NDGM011197301.1:0-14462 GCA_002564305.1 Octomys mimax
ACACACACACACACACACACACACACACACACACACACAATTCTGTCATAAATTTAAACACCTTTTCATGCAGTCTTCCTTTTCCATCCTGCACTGTGATTCATCTCTCTCTGTCCATTGAGTCAGTTCTCAGGGCACTAAGTACCCCACCTGCATCAGCTACTGAAAAAGATTTTATGACTGGCAGAAAATTTCTTTAAAGAACAGTCTGTCTCCATTTCCATTTTCCTTGCAAATTCTGTTTAAATCTATGCCTGATAGGAAATCCTTAATAATTAAAACAGAACTCTCTACCTTTCCTTACAAAGGTACTCTCTCTAAGAAGTCTTTCAATCTATTGGAAGCTCTTTTATAGACTTCTCACTTGGGTTACTTCAGTAGAGTTTTAACTAGTCCAGTCTCCATTCTTGTTTCTGTAGAGGTTATTTTCAGATCGCAGTCAGAAGCTGTAACTTTATTTATATTTTTTAAATTTTATTTTAAAGAGTAAAATCAAATAATAGGAACAAAGACAGAAACAGAGTGACAAGTGACAATACAAATGGTACAGAATTTCAAAACAAAAAAAAATTAACAATGGCTGTTGTGCTGCATATTTTCATTGTCGAATCCGCTCTTCACATTAATAAATATAGTTATGCACAATTGATCAAATATTTAAACATGAATTCTTACTTTCAATAGACTTTAATTTTTTCTCTTATCAGTTTTTACTTTTGAGATATATTTTAAAGAGACTATACTAATTGAGAAGATATTAGAAATGGTACACTTTTAGAAGAACAAGATGAGAGGTATTCAGCTATGGTTTTTGTATTGCACTTTTCTGTCTTCAATGTAGTTGTTCTGTTTGTAAATATTACCATATAGTTAGTTAAAAGAAAAACTTTAAACACTAACTTCTACTTTGAAAAAAGAAATGGAAATGAGAAATGCAATCATAAGGTACTCTGAATATATACTTGAATGATTTTCCCCTTCTTTTTTCATATCTTTTTTCCTTTCTCTCATCTTTATTGTTTATTCTTTATGTTCAGTATCTTACCATTTTACTGTATCTATTATTGCTTTCAGATCTTATTTATTCTTTCAGTTTCTTATATTAGGGAGACAATATGATATTTGCACATTTGCTTCTGCATTTATTTCACTTACAAGTCCAGCATCTACTTAGCTATAAAAACCTCAAGAATGCCTTTCTATATAGCTGAGTAATACTTTGTTATGTAAAAATGCTACATCATTTTTATCCATTCCTTGGGTGATGGACATTTTGGTTGCGTTCAAGATTTGGCTATGACAAATTGTAATGCTGTAAATATGGTTGCAAATATATCACTGTGGTGTGAAAGTTTCAGTTCTTTTGGAAAAATACCCAAAAGGGGAATAGAAGGCTTGAATGGGACTACAAATCCTATTTTTCTGAGTAGTCTCCTCACTGAATTCCATAGTGGTTGTATAAGGCTACACTTCCAAAAGCAGTGGAGAAGAGT
Organism: Octomys mimax; assembly: GCA_002564305.1. NCBI lineage: Eukaryota > Metazoa > Chordata > Mammalia > Rodentia > Octodontidae > Octomys > Octomys mimax. The sequence continues at coordinate 1,494 of NDGM011197301.1, forward strand.
TCTTTTTTCTCCATAACCTTTCCAGCACTTGTTATTAGTTGATTTCTTTAAGATAGCCATTTATTCTGGGGTGAAATGATATCTGAATGTTGTTTTAATTTGCATTTCTTGAATGACTGGGGCTATGGAACATTGTTTCATGTATTTATTTGCCATTTGTATTTCTTCCTCTGAGAACTATGTATTCATCTCAGATGCCCGTTTTTTGATTGAGTCTTCTAATTTTGGGGATCTGAATTTTTTTCTAGTACATTATATATTCTATCTATAAGTCCTTTATCTGACTGTTAATTTTTTCCCAATTTGATAAAGAGCCAATGTTTCTTCCAGTGAACATGTTTGGCCCCTTAGTGAAAGATAAGTTGGATTAGTGCACTTATAATTGACTCTGATCTGGTCTATTTTTATTATTTATTTATCTATTTATTTATTTATTGCCAATACCTTGCTGATTTTATCACAATACATTGTAGTATAACTTCAAATTAATGATTGTAATGCCTTCTGCCTTGCCTTTGTTGCCTAGCACTGGGTTTGCTATTCCAGGTCTCTTTTGGTTCCAAATACATTTTATGAATGTTTTCTCTAGCTCAGTGAGGTATGTTGATGGTATTTTTATATTAATTGTGTTAAACATGTATAACAATTTCAGAAGTATGGCCATTTTTGCAATGTTGTTTCTTCCTATCTATGAGCAAGGTATATTTCTCCTTTTTCTGCAGTCTTTTTCCATCTCTTTTTTTTAAGGGTTGTAATTTTCATTGTACAGATCTTTTCCTTCCTTTGTTTGATTAATTCCTAACATTTGATTTTTTGGATGCTACTGTGAAGAGTATTGTTTCTCTCATTTCTCTCTCAGTGACATTGTTATCTGTATAGAGGAATGCCACTGATTTTTGGATGGTGACTTTGTATCTTGATATGTTACTTAATTTGTTTATTAATTCTAGGAGCTTTCTGATGGAGTTTTTTTCTTTCATGTAGAATATCATATATCTGTGAATAAGGATCATTTCACTTCCTGTTTACCAATACTTCTCAAATTTATTTATCCTTCTTGCCTAATGGCTCTGGTTAATGTATATGGAACTATATTGAATAGGAGTGGGGATAGTGGGCATCCTTCTCTTGTATCTCATTTTAGAGTAAAAGATTTTACTTTTGCTCCATTTAGGATTAATATGACTACTTGTTTGTCATAGATAGCTTTTATCAGATTGATGAATAGGCCATCTATCCCAATTTTCTGTATGGCTTTGATCTTGAATGAGTGTTGGACTTTAAAGCCTTTTCCACAACTATAGAGATAATCATGTCTTTCTTGTTTTTTTCTCTACTGATATGATGTATTAAATTTATAGATTTGCATATGTTGAGCCATCCTGGCATCACTGGGAAGGATCCTACCTGGTCTTTGTGTATAATGTTCCTGATGTCTTGCTGTATTCTGTTTGCTAGTATTTTAGTGAGGATTTTTGAATTTATGCTCAGGAAGGAGATTGGACGATAATTCTTTTTCTTTCATTGAATCTTTCTCCAGCTTTAGTATTGGTAGAGTATTTGCTTCCAGGAATGATTTCAGGAATACTGCTTGATTTGAAATTCCATTTCAAATTCCTCAAATTGAATAGTTTGAGGAGTATTGGGATAAAATATTCTCTAAATTTCTTGTAGAATTCATCTTTAAATGAATCCAAACCTCGGGTTTTCTCTGTTGGTAACTTTTAAATTACATTTTCAATTTCAATGGCTGATACTCAGTTGTTGAGAGTTTTTATATCTTCTTAATTCAGTTTTGGTAATGTTTACCTATCATGGAATTTGTCAACTTCTTCTGTGTATTTGATTCTGTGAGAGTAAAGATGGTCAAAATAGTACACATGATATTCTAACTTTTCACAGGATCTATAGTAATTTCACCCTTTTCATTTCTTATTGTTTGATATGAGTTTTTTCTTAATTGTTTTGGTGAGGTTGGAAAGCGGGTTTATGAATTTTATTTAATCTTCCAAAGAACTAGCTCTTTGAATAATTAATTTCTTGGATACTTTGCTTTGCTTCAATAGTATTAATTTCTGCTTTAACATTATAAGTTCCTCCCATCTTTGGCCTATCAGCTTAGTTTGCTCTTCTTTCTCTAAAAGTTTGAGGTGTAGCATTAGGGTATTTATTTGTTATCATTCTGTTTTCCTAATGTATCAGTTCTGCACTATATATTTTCCTCTGAGCACTGATTACATTACATCCCTCAAATTCCGATAAGTTGCATTTGAAATTTCACTGGCTGCTAGGAATTTTTTAGATACTTGTTTAATTTCATCTGTAATACATTGTTTGCTGAGGAGGATGTTATTTAATTTTCATGTGTTTTTATTTCTTTTTTCTTTCTTTCTTTTTTTTTCCAGTAATGGACATGGAACTCAGAACCCTGCACTTGCCAGGCAAGAGCTTATTCTACTGAGCTATCTCCCCAGCCTTATATTTCTGAAGTTTCTTTTTTCATTACTTTCCAGTTTGGTTGCAAAGTGGTTAATTTATATGTGTGGGAAAATTTCTATTTTCTTGTATTTACTTAAGCATGATCTATGGACTAGCATGTGGTTTATTTTAGGGAATATAACATGTACAGCTGAAAAGAGTATGTATTCAGATGATGTTGGGTAGAACTCTGTTCATAGCCCCTAAGTCCATTTGTCCAAAGTTTTAGTTCAGTTCTTCTATCTCTTTTCAATTTTTTAATCTACTTTATCTATCTTTCTGAGATAAGAGGCTATTAAGGTATTATGTTAAGATTGTGTTATTGGCTCCAGCCAGAGCCCAGGACTTATATGTATTTGAGACCCTCTGCCCACTTGCTGGATCCCTTTCCGCCCAAAGCCAAGGCCCGGCCTGTGTGTGAGGGGGCTTCTGCACACTCATAGGAACCTCCTCAATCAGACAGGTCTTTATGGAACCCTGTGGCAGAACACCCTGCAGACAAGCTAGGGGCTAGAATCTCCCCTGATCCAAGAGCTGAATGTCATGGCAGAGGAGCAATATAGGTGCAATTCCAGGAAGAAGCTGATCACAACAGCCAGAACCAAGCCAGGCCCACCTGGGCAAGCTCAAATGTGCTAGATCTGGATCTAGATCTATGAGACCATCCTCTCTCTTTCTCTCTTGATTGAGAAAGGGGGCAACAGGAAACTGGGTTGCACAAGTCTGACTGGAAGACCCCATGTACATCAAGGGAAGTTGATAAGAGAGAACTTAGGGGAACTGATTTAAATATAAATTCCTAATTTAGTATCTGCCTAGCTATACCAGACATAATGTTTGCCCTTATGGTCTAAAATATAAACCCAATAGTTACAAATGTTGGTAAACTGCTAAATATCACTTCCCATTATTAATGTTCCTAATTGTAGTTCTGTAAATACAAAACTATAACTGCCTTAACTACATAATCTCTCTTAGGTAAGAATTTCAGTAGGTGCAAAGGTAATAACTGCACCAAAGCTCTACACCAAAGGTCAGAGGACAATGCTATACAAAATGACAAAGGAGGGATCAAAATGCATTCTCAGGCCCTGAGCCCACCCTGAAAAAATGCAGGAGACACTAGAAGAGAAGAAACTGGAAACCACACACCTGAAATCTCTGAAATAATATAAGGTGTAGTAAAAAACAACTTCGGGAGGGTACAAAGGAAATCAGATCAGAAATAATCTCTGAAGTAAAAAAAAGCAATGATAATTATAATTAAGGAATTACTAAGTGCTTCTAAAGAAGACACTGACAAAAAATGGAGGAGAATAGAAAAATTATGGAATTCTTGAATGAGCAATATAAGAAAGAAGTAGATTGCACAAAGCAAATTCAAAGAGATATACAGGAAATTAAAACCTCAATTGCAAACTGGTAAAAACTTTTGAATGAAAGTGAGGACAGAGGTTCAGACTTTCATTCAAAAGTTTTTACCAGTTTGCGATTGAGGTTTGAAAATACCATTGCAGCTAGTGTAAACAACAGGAAAAAATGTCTTAAAACATCTAGGATGCAAGAAAATATAGTTCAACATCTGCAAGATGATGCAAAGATGAACAACATAAGATAAATAGACATCAATGAGAAAGAAGGAGTCAATACAAATGATATAAAAAGAAAATGGGCAGAAGTAATGGCAGAAAACTTCCCAAATATGGGGAAATAGTCTGACATTCAGGTAATCAAACCATAGAGAACTCCAAATAACATCAATTCATTAAAACCACACACAGACATATAATAATCAAGATCCCAGAAATTCAGCATACAAACAATATACTGAAAGCCACTAGTGAAAATAAACAGATTACATTTAAAGGAAAATACATCAGAATAATGGCAGATTTCTCTTTACAAACCATCAAGTCAAGAAGAGCATGGAGCAAAGTACTACAAGTCTTGCAAGAAAACAAATTCCAACACAGACCAATATACCCTGCAAAACTCTCTTTCAAGTTCAGTGGAGAAGTGAAATATTTCCATGAAAAAGAACAACAAAGAATTTCATGATGACAAAGCCAACCATACACAGTCTACTAAAAGATATTCTAGACAGGGACCAAAATGACCACAGATCCACAAATGAGAATGGAAAGAACCCACCATAATAGGGCAAACAATTAAACACAGGAGAATGAGGGGTATACAAGAGCAGATGAATAACATGTAAATCATAAGTCAATACATCTCAATTATAACCATAAATGTAAATGGACTCCTCACCAATTAAAAGACATACACTGGCAGGATGGATTAGTAAGCAAAGTCCAACAATATGCTGTATACAAAAAACACACTTAACTTATAAGGAAATTAATAGGCTGAAATTCAAATGATGGAAAACAATACCACGTACCGTAGGACCTCAGAAAGAAGCAGGGGTAGCAATCCTGTTCACAGACAGTCTGAACTTCAAGCCAAGATTGATCAAACAAAATAAAGAAGGCCACTCTATACTGGTTAGGGGAAAATCCAAAAGGAAGAGGTAACAGTCATAAGTATGTACACACCAAATATGGGAGCACCTGACTTTATAAGACAAATTTTAATTAACATGAAAAATATAATATCCAGTACTACAATATTAATAAGAGTCCTTAATAGCCCCTTATTCCAAGAAGATAAGCCAAGCAGACAAAAAATCAGCAAATAAGTAGCAGAACTTAACCAGACCTTTAGACAAATAGACTTAGTGAACATATGCAGAGTGTACTCCCAAACCTCATCTAAATACACATTCTTTTCAGCTGCACATGGGAAATTTTTTAAAATAGACCAAATGCTAGTCCACAGGTCATGCTTAAGTATATGCAAGAAAAAAGAAATTATCCCATGCATATTATCTGACTGCAGCATAATGAAACTGGAAATAAATGAATAAATGACAAACAAAAACACAAAACCCCATATATACATGGAAATTGTTATTATTACTATTATTATTATTATTATTATTATTATTATTATTAATTTTTTGCAGTAATGGGGATTGAACTCAGGTGCTTGTGCCTGCCAGGCAAGTATTTATTCCACTGAGCTATCTCCCCAGCCCATACATGGAAATTAAACAGTGCCTTCCTCATCAACCAAAGGATAACAGATGAAACTAAACAACAAGAGATTAAACAATATTTACAAATCAATGAAAATTCAAGCACAATTTATTGGAATTTATGGGATGCAATGAAAGCATTTCTTAAGAGGAAATATAGTGATGAACTCAAACATTAGGAAAAAAGAACAAGAACAAATCAATACCCAATGCTGCACCTCAAACATCTATGAAAAGAAGAGCAAACCAAACCTAAATCCCACAGACTGGAGGAAATTATAAAAATGCTCTGGAAGAAGTGCCACCAACCATTTTTCCTCCAGTCCCTTTATATATCATTTAAATGTTGAGTCACTCTATGGAGGACCCTCAATGCCCTAGGAATTGCTCTCCACTCCCTGGGTGCGGGGTCACTGTGCCTTATGGAAGGGCCATATAACTACACAATTTCCATGCCTTCTTCTTGCATAGGATGAGGATGTTTACAAAGTAGGAACCCTGTCTGCTGAGTCAGTTAATTAGAGTTCTAAACTTCTCAAGTATTTACAATGTATCAACCACTAAAATCTACCCCTTTGAACTTAGCAACAAGACATTTCCTTAAGCCAGTTTCTAGGTACATAGATATGTTTATTAAAATTTCATAACTTCGACATTGTAGCACAGGTGTAACTATCAATAATCATTATTAAGTATATCAACTTTATACTACATAAGATCCATAAAATTTTGTGCTTGACCTCCCAAAGACTCATGCATATCCGTTTTTGCAAAAGGCTCTTAGTCTGTCTTCAAGAGTTGCCAAAATCCTTATAGTTTCAGCTTACTGAAAAGTACAAGTCCAAGGCTCCTCCAATATCTAAGGCAAAACTTAGCTGTGAGCCACTGCACAAATGAAAAGTTAAACACTTCCAACATTCAAAGGCACAAAATTAACATTATCATTCCAAAAGACACAGGATCCAAACCATTGGGACCAAAACAAGTCCAAAATCCAGAATGTCAAGCATTAAGTCCTGATTTCCATATGTAACATCTGAAGCTATCTGTGACTAATTGTGAACTCCATGTGGCTTCACCTCTATGGCATTTCTAGTAGTTGTAGCTCTTGTGGCTTCTCTGTGGGACTGCCATTGTGTCTTCCTTGCATCTTTCCTCAGACAATCCACATTACAGGCTTTTCCAAACTTCTGGAGTTTCCACTGAATAGCTGGAAACTCACAGCTTTACACATTACCTTCCCAAGGGCACACTGCTTGGCCTCCCAGGCCTCTTAAAACAGGTTCAGAACCTTCTTAACTTCAGAATTCCTGCATTCTAACTATGCCTAAAACACACACAAGGATGATGCCAAGATCTGCTGCCAGTTAGAGCAGTAGCCAGACATTCTTCTCTTTCAGCTGTAGGGTTTGAATACCTGGATCACTGAGCACTCTGACCCTGATTCCCAGGAACAAATTGGCTATGCAGCCTCCTTTCTGGAAACTAGTGTGGCCACCACTTCCGTTCTACAACATGGGGCTCTGCAGCTTTCTCCTCAAAGCAAAGTCCCTCACCTTGCAGTTCTGAAGCTGTAAAGGGTGAGAACCTACCACCTCCTGAGATGCCCTTGGGAAATCTTTTCTATTCTCCTGTTCTTCCTGGGCAATGGAAATCTCAGCTGTATCTTTGCAGTCCATGGCCTTCCTGGCAAAATTCACAGCATTTTATGTCATCCTGCTTGGCATTTTGCAATTGATTCTCAACATAAATCTGACTAAAAGCCCCCAACAATAGCCATGTGATTGCCTCAAAATGTGACTGAGTTGAAATTTCCTTTGTCAGATTAATCAGTCCACCATACTTAATGTCAGTCTCAGGCAAAGTCCCTGGACACTAGCAAAATTCAGACACACTTTCTGCCATGCCATAACACAATCATCTAAAGTACAATAACCAATGCAGTCCTTCATTCCAGCAGAAACCTCTCCAGCCTGATCTTTACAGGTTGGATTTCTACCAGCATTCTGCTCATCTGAGCTCAGTCCAGAATCTTCCATACAGAATAGCCAAAGGTGTTCAAGCTATTCTATTTAAGGAGAGATCTCCAAACTTTTCTTTTCTCTTCTCATAAGTCATCCTAAAGGTTGGTAGAGAACATTGTCAGGTCTATAGTCACAGCAACAGCACCACTTCTGGTACCAAATTCTGTCTGTTACTCTCACTCATTGCTGGACAAAATACCTGATACCCAAAATTAAAGAGGAAGGAAGGAAGGAAGGAAGGAAGGAAGGAAGGAAGGAAGGAAGGGTTTATTCAGATCACAGCCTAGTGTCAGCTTCAGCCATACTCCTCTGGCCCCAAGGCAGACTGGCACAAGGCAGAGTGCAGCAGTTCATAGTAGTGAATAACAACAAAGTACAAGGGAGAAGCAGCTACTGTAGTGTCTAGCAAGCCTCTCTTCCTTCCATGCTGACTGTGAAGACCAGAGCTCCTCTAGGGAAGAGCCATTGATGATGCTTCCTTCAGTCCCTTTATATATCCTGTCAGTACTGAATCACTCTAGGCATGGCACTTTGTGCCCTAGAGTGGGTGAGTGGGCCCTCCATGATCTAGAGAGGGGCTGTAGAATTATACAGTGTCTAGGCCCCCCTCTTGCACAGGATAAGGATGTTTTCAAAGTAAGAACCCTGGCGCTCTGCTGTGACACTTAATAGAATTTCTCAATTTGTCAAACTGACACAATTCATCAACTGCTAAGCACATTTTTTGATTTTGTTTCTTGATGCAGCCTGTCAATGTATTTCTTTTAATTGGTGTATTTAGTCCATTCACATTGCTGGTTATAATTGATATATGTGGCTTGTGTTTGTCATGTTATTTTTCTGTTGTTTCTTCCCTACTTCTCTGTTTAATTGTTTGCCCTCTTTGGTGGTTTCTTTCTGTTGTTCTTGGAGGTGTGATCATTTTGATCCCTTTCTAGAATCTCTTTATTGCTTTGTGTAGGGTTGGTTTGGTTGTCATGAATTTCTTTAGTTGTTCTTTGTTGGTAGAGTATTTTGCTTCTCCATTAAATTTGAAAGAGAATTTTGGAGGATATATCAGTCTGGGTTAAAATTTGTTTTCTTTTAGGACTTGAAATACTTTGATCCATGCTCTTTCTTGTCTTGATGGTTTATGATGAGAAATCTGATGTTATTCTGATGGGTTTTTCTTTTACATGCAATCAGTTTCTTTTCTCTGGTGGCTTTTATTATGTTGTTTTTGTGCTATATTTCTGGGATCTTGCTTTATATATGTTGTGGTATAGCTTTAATTGTGTAGCTATTATGTGGAGTTCTATTTGCCTTGGTTATCTGAATATCAGATTGCTTCCCCATATTTGGCAAGTATTCTGCTCTTGTGCCTGCCTTTATTCTTTTAATGTTGGCCGTGTTTGCTCTTTCTTTCTCATTGATGCCTTTTAGTCTTATGTTGTTCATCTTCGCATCCTCTTGCAGTTGTTGAATTATTATTTCCTGTATCTTTGTTGTTTTTAAGAGATTTTTTTTTTCCTTTTTCTGGTCACTAGCTGCAATGCTGTCTTCACGGTCTGAAAGTCTATCTTGACTTTCATTCAAAAGGATTTTTCCAACTATTAATGGAGTTTTTATATTCCTGCATAGCTCTTTTTATGTCTTCTATTTCTTTCTTTTATTGCTCATTGAAGGTTTCTATAATTTTTCTATTGTCCTCTGATTTTTAATTAGTGTCTCCTTTAGACATGTTTAGTAATTCTCTTATTATAATTACCATTTTTCTTAACCTGTGAGTATTTCTGATCTTATTTCCTCTGTATCCTTCTACAGTTGTTTCTTTACCTCAGTTGCTATTATTTCAGAGATTTCAGGTGTATGACTACCTATTTTTTCCATGTTAGTGTCTCCTGGATTTGTTCTGTGCGGGCCCAAGATATGAGATTGCATTTTGCTCCCTCATTTTCTCATTTTCTGTTTCAGAGGGAACTCTATTTTGACTTCTGTGATACATCCTTGTGAAAATTTGGTTTCGGGTAGCTGTATCACTGTAATCAGAGGCTCTCTGTAACGAATCTGTTCTTTAAGTATCTGTTCTTTGTCAGAGATTCTTGTTTTGTTATGTCCTAAGATTTTGTCTTCTCTATTGATAGTAGGATATTGGTTTCCATTTGGCACTGTCCTCCTTCCTATGGTACAGTGCTTTGTTGAGTTTATTATCCAAGCATCTCCTGATGTTATTACTCAAGGGAGAATATGTAGTTAAAGTAGATATGGTAGTCTGGTTGCAATAGTACAATTAGCAGTATTAATAACAAGTGAAATTGAGAATTTGACAACTTTGGTAGCTAATGACTTTATTTTAGATCTTAGGAACAAACATATCTATATAAGAAAGCAGATCATAAACTGGCATTTGTATGTGAACTAGTTCCACTGAATTCTGTCAAGGAACTTCCCTTTCACATACCTGGAGTACTCCAGGCAGACTAATTCATATAAGATACTGCCTGGTGCCTTTGCACCACAAGGATCTTCCTGTAGGTCTAGGCCTCAGACTGGGCTCCACTGGAGCTAGCAGTCTGTCTCAGCTCTCTGGGAACAGCTGCAGGTTCAGTCTGTCATCCAAGAACCACCAAACTCAGCCTGCTCAGCCAAATTTCGCCTGCCCAGCCAACTCTGTACACAGGGCCAAACTTGGTCTGCTGGGTCACAACTCATTTCCTCTGAAACTTTAAATATAAATCGACATACGGTCTCTACTCATCAAAACTTCCAAGGACTTCCATTTGGAGGTCCCAAAGTACCTTTATAAATGTCCAGTATCCATTATGATATGGTTAATTTCCCAGTACTTATCCCACAACCACACACTTCCCTATTAACTTACTTGATGATTTAAACCACCGTTTTCCAAATTTCACTGTTTTTGTTGGTTCACTATTTTTCAAACATATCAATGCACTAATGTCTCGGGGTTTCTGGATTTTCATTGCCCTTCTAAAATTCTCCTTCATCCAATATATACAAGCATACACTGTATCCAACTCAATTGTCACCTTTAAGTTCCTCAAGCTTATATTCATAATCACTTCATCATATAAAGTAAGCATCTCTGTCTTACATTCTTTTAAAATGAACCCAGACAACTGGAGATTTAGTGCAGTGGATAATTAAGCAATTGTATGTCATATAGGAGGCCATGTGTTTGATCGCATATCAACACAGAACAAACAAAAATATGTTAGTACTAGAATAGTCCTTGATAGGCTCCATGTTTACTTGCATTTTCTTTGAGCCTATTTACCTATCTAGAATGTAAGCATATATGAATAGACCTTTTTCTTTTCTATTAGCCTACTTGAGGAGCTAGTTGGTGCTCTGTGAGTGGTTTGCACATTGAAATAAATTACTGGACCTTTTTCAAAAATAATTGTTTAGGTAGTCTTTTTGATTCTGAAATTAAAAATATGTAGCTACAGGTATATTGTAGAGTTGGTTGAGAAAAGAAAAATATGTTACTCAGAAAACTTAAAATTTATACTCTTCCTGTAAAATGTAAAGGATGTAGTCCAAGTCATTGCAATGGAAAAGTGGAGTAATATTTCAACATGTTTTGAACTACCATGATTCTGTGTGTCTAACTTTGGGTTAGTATCTTACAATTGCCTCTGTTGCTCTGTAGAATGTTGACTTATTTGCTCTTTAAATAACATTCAGAGTTTTAGACCAAAAAAGCTAGTCACAAATGAAATTCTATGTCAGAAAATTGGTCTCTTGAGTATTTTATGTATATTGAAAGAAATATAATAAAGTATTTATTTCTGAAATTAATATGGTTGTTATGCATAAAACTGAGAATCTTACAACTCCACACAACATAACTCATATCTTAAAATTTAGAAGGTGTGATACTACATGAAGCTAACCTGAAGAAGCATCGAATTTCTAAAGTTTCTTTATTTTGAACAATTGCATGTACTGATTAAATTGGCAATACAGAAAAATGCTCAAGTATATCAATAATTAATTTTTAGAGTTTGGCAAGAGAGTTCAGTGGACTAAGTGCCTGCTTAAGCAAGCACAGGGCCCGGGGTTAGTCTTGGCCACCACCTGCTGCACTGCCCCCACCCCGGGCATCTGAGCTGACCACTGAGACTGGGCATGGTGGTACATGGCTGTAATCACAGCACTGGGGAAGCCGAAAACTCGAAGGTCAGTATGCATCTGAGCTGAGTAGTGAGACCCAGTAGAAAATACATAAAAAGAAGAAAGGAAAAGAAAAATAAACAAACAAATAAAAACAACTAATTTTGATATTAAGCAAAATATAAACATATATGGTTTCTATAAATCTCCCATAATAGTTAAAACTTGAGCAAATATAAACATTTTTCCTACACATTTCTCTTCGTTCATGTCTAATATAAATTCCATTGTGATGATTTTTGAAAACTTAACATATATCCCTAAACAAAACCCTCTTTCCCTATAATATCTACTTCTCTCCATGTTTCATTCACTTATATTCAGTTATTTTATTTTTATGGTCAAATACTCTGGAGCAAATACATTTATCATACTTCATAATGTAATATACCAGTGAATTCAAAGATTAATATTAAATTTTATGTTTTGGTCTATAACATCTTTAAGGGTCAATAGAAATTCCACATTTACTTTTTTAAATTTTCTTAAGACATTAGTCACTTTTTAATATCCAATTCTCCCATGCCTTTTCTTTTCTAATTTCCACTAGAAAGCAGTCAAACCTGAAAACATCACTTTTCCACTTAATTACTTTTGTAGCTTTCGGTAAATACTTCTCCCTACAGCAGAAAACTTGAGGTGAGTGCAACGCATAAACTCTGGAGGCTGCTTGCCTCCCACTGAGATCTTGCAGGAACATCTTTCAGCCAAGAAGCAGTGTTGCTCAAAGCATTGGAACTCCTTAGAATTTGGTGTGACACTTATTTGTATATAGATATACACTTATTTGTATATCATTAATTTTTATGACATTTATTCAATTCTTCTCAATAGCATTTACATCAGCAGCAACATAAATAATTTCCCTTCAGCCAGATTTCAGAAAATTACCACTTTGCAATAAAAAAAGTTTTCAAACAAATGTTTAATTTTTGTTTTTCGTAAGGATTTTTGAATTAATTTTTTAAATCAATAAAGTATTTTGTTTTCAAAAGTGAAGGATAAAAAACACATTTCATCTTCCTTTTGCTCTGCTGCCTCTCCCACATTAAATCTCCAATGTTTGTTCATTTTGACTTTTTCATATCTCATGAAATGGCCTCATGCTAATATCTCTGCCACCTGACTAAGCTAAGTCATCAAGATTTTGCCACCTGTTTTCTTTCTTTCTTTCTTTCTTTCTTTCTT
>NDGM011197302.1:0-12699 GCA_002564305.1 Octomys mimax
CTGAGATGGCAATTGAGCTTGGGTATGGTGGCAGTCCTGTGATCCCAGTACTTGGGAGGCTGAACACAGGTGGATCACTACAAGTCCCTGTATACCCTGTACTAAAATACAGACAAACAAACAAACAAAAGAACCCAGACCAAAAACTAATACTAGTTTCTTTTCTTATTTTCTTTTTCCTAAGAAGTATATAAAAGGGTGATTCCTATGTTCTTAAACTTCATTATAGTAAACTGAAAATAGTAAATAAACTGATGGAAATTTTACAAAAATGAATATGTATTGTTTATTTTTCAGTTGCCAGAATGTGTTTCCTGTTCTCTCCACTTTTATCTCCTTAAATCAGAATACTCACCATACAGCTCACTACTGGTGCTTTCAATCACCTTGGGCTGCTGCACAGCACTAAGGACTATACAGGCTTAGAGAAAAACACAGACAATTATTTCTCATGATTCTGGAAGCGGAGAAGTGCAAGACCAACATGCCAGCATGCTTAGGTTCTGGGAGTGTTCTTTTTGCTTTGCAGATGGATGACTTCCTACTGTATCCTCACATATTGGAGGAAAAAGATCTAAGCATCAATCTGGGGGGCTCGTTCATAAGGCGACTAAGGCCATGCATAGGGTTTCAATCTCATGACCTCTCAACAATGAGGTTCTTTCTGTAAAGACCAAAGTAAGGGTCCATCAGGATATGATTATGGAAAACTGAGATTAAAAATTTGATTAATACCTTGTCCAAATGACTTGGTAACTATAGGAATTTTGGAGGGACACCAACATTCATTACCTGCTAACACAACCAACTGATCAGCATATTCTCCAACGAAACAGCATCTCAGCTGAGACAGTGACATATTCTTGCAGGCAGTGTACCAGCTCTCCCCTCCACCAGTCTGCATGGAGAACTACAAGTCTTTATACAGTTTAGAAAAGAAAAAAGCATAGTGTAGATGTTCACAGGCCAAGTCACCCAGGTACTGTGTTCAAGATGCTTGCATATCCTCACAATTCCTCTACCGTTAATAACTCAAGCAATGCTTTTCATGCAATTTGCTATCTTTCATTTAAATAGATTTCTAAGGGAAATTTCAAGTCACTGCCATAAGCAGAATGTGTATTTAATGGGACATCTAGGCATATCAAAATAAAATATATTTTTTCCATGTCACATATCTTAAGCAATGCATGAACCACCACAATTAGGAAGCCCAGCATAATGAAAACCATCTTCTTCAATTAGCAGTTGCATTAAATCACCATCATGTTGCCCAAATACTTGGATTTAGCAATACCTTTGAAGTTTAATTAATAGAGAACAAATTTAGATGGAGAGAAAAAGGGTGCAATTCCCCTGGCTGTTACTGGGCTTTTGAAGAAGCGAATACACTGCAAATTGTTTGCAAAAGAGGACCATGCCATTCTCATCCTCTTCTTGGAGGCATTTTTGCCAATGACCAAGATAAATCTGTAACATTCAAACACAGAAGCAGTAGGCTGCGGAGCAAGATACCTTAGCATTCATCCCAGCGTAAAATAATGTCCGGTGCCTATATTTTTCTTTGCTCACAGGCTTGCAAGTAACGTCTAGACTGTTCAGTGAGAGTGAGGACTATATTTGCTATTGTGGTCCCTGGGAATCAGAACATAGAAATTGCCAAATTAGTATTTTATACATCAAGAAATAAATATTGTCATTCACAGTTTGTAAAAATCTCCCCTTCCAAAGTGAATGCCCTACTTGAGTTCCTCGCTGATCTGATTAAATGCACAGCTTTACACTCTACTCAGCGGCAACAACCTTGCACTTTTTCCTATGGCTAAGCCTCCTTTGTCATTTTCTTCCCTTCTATAAAATCCAAATTCATTAGTGGTCTGAGGCAATTCGCTTTTCTACTTAGGCAAGCTCCTGCCAACTCCTAGGATTCACAGCTCAGACTCTAGGAGGCAATGCCATGCGGAGGGGGTGGCAACTGTAAGATGCATTTTTGTCCTCTTTATAATCCACAACAACCCAAGTACAGAATTGGGTTGGGTATCTGACGTCAAGAAGTCAAAAAATGATGGGAGACCTGACAAGTGCTCTAACAAGGATCTTCCATGCCGAAAGAACCAGTATCGGAAACTCTTCTCCCCACACCCTTTATCTGCTCATCCAATTCTGTTGTAGATAGCAGAACTCTAACAGAGCAGCTGGGGAAACTAGGGCAAGGGATGGGGGGATGGGGAAGAGCATGAGGGGATCAGGAGGAGCAGGGAGTGGGGAAGAGCCTGAGAGAAGGAGGGAAGGAGGTGAGAGGGAGACAGAGAGGAAGAGAATGGCGAGAGAGGAGGAGAGAGAGAGAAGAAAAGGAGGGGGTGGAGAAAGAGAGAGAACTTGCTATCCAATACCCATAAAAAATTTGTTTTTAATTCCCTGGCTATCACAGATAGAAGCTGCTGCTAGCATTTAAGATAAGATTAGTTGGTGTTGCGCTATCAGCACCTCCACATTTTCCCTGCAGGGATTCCTTCTGACAGGCCGAAGCTGGAGGCATGTCTCAGGATTAACACGAGCTAATGATTATACACTAAAGCTTTGGAACTGTGGACTAATAGGATTAAGCAATAGCAGATGCAGGTCCCCGTTCAGGTTAAAAATGCACTTTTTACATTACAAAGTCAGACAGATCCCTTTGAACATGCAATGAATATGGATGTTTTCAATTATCACAGTCTTCCAGGGCTATACGATATGGTAAATTAATCCCTTTAGAACATCGGAAACAGGACAAAATAGCCTTCTTGAAGCTGAAATTCCTCGTTTTAGATTTTCTTTCATGGGGATAAGCAGTGGTGCACCTCACATAATTAATCTTATTACAAACAGAGAGAAAAGGAAAATAAAAAAAGGTGTAAAACTTGTTTAAATATTTGAGAAACTTAGAAAAAATATCACTTGGAAATCAACATCTCTTAATTTTGAAACAGTAAAAAAAATACAAACAAAAACTGAAAGAAGTAATTGTCCAGATGCGTTTTGAGACAGACTGTGTTGCTTTATGTATCAGGTATTAATGTAACCAGGAGGAGGAGAAAACTTTCAGGCTGCTTAAAAAATGAACAAAATAGTCACTGCCAGTAGAAAGCACCATCTCTTAGATATTTGAGTTGATCCCATCTCTGGGGCCTGGGAGGAAAGAAGGAAAAGGGCATGCTGGGATATTTATATTTTGCTGTGTGAAAAGGTCTCTGCTATCCAGCAGATAAAACTATTCCTCAGACTGATCCAGAAGTAATCATCATTGTTGCAATTAGACAGAGTGAAGATGGGCCTTACAGGGGGAGAAACTTCTGAAGTTTCATGGACTTGATTGACCCCTGGGTGAAAGGTAGAGGGAAGCAGCTACTCCTTGAAAAGATTTCACAGAGAAAGCTGTCTGGGCTGCCATCAGGCACTGGAAGCGGTTTTACAATAACCAGGATAAAGCAGGTTTATCATCCTTGTTGGATTCTTTGCTAATCTTAAAGCCAAATATCTTTATAGTTTGCCTGAACCATTGTCGTCATCCTTCACAGACAAGCCCTATAACCAGGATGTCTAATATTGCTTCTCACAATGAAGACTAACGAATCCCACTGTAAACTTCTAGAAGAAAGAATTTAAAAAATCCTATTCAGTTAAAGGCCCTAAATGGGAGCAGAAGGGAAGAAAGTAGATTATGCCAATATTCTTCATCAAATGTCATTATTTTGTTGTTAGGTTTTCAATGCCTGATGTGGTTTTTAATCTATTACCTACATGGATATTCTCCAAGATTCAAATAAAACCTAAAGGAAACTAAGAGATATAGCAATAGAAACAAAGTGAAATGTAATAATTGCTGGGTTCTCAGGCTTTCACATTGCCAATCAAAAATACCCAAACATCAAAGCAAATTTTTTTTCCTTGATGACCCAGGACATCCAGGTATTTCTTTTTTATTCTATGTATGTATGGATTGATGGATTGACTGATTGGTACATGGTCTCACTACACAGCTGAGACTCATAGTGACCCTCTTGTTTTCAGTCTCCCCAGTGCTGGGATTACAGGCATGTGTCCCCACACCCATACTCCGGCACCAGCTCAGCGGTCCTCAGGGAGAGGCCCGCGTGGCATGCAGTACTGGAAATGGAAACCTGGTCCCTGAGCTTGCCTAAGCAGCTGCTTAGTTGGCTGAGCTATCTCACCTGCCTTTACCCAGGTATTGCTTGATCAGGTTTCTTCATGAACATCACAAATCCAAGGTAGCTGTTTGTCAATACTGTTTGCATGGATTAAAATAATAAACGATGATAGCGAGCTGCCATAAATATTCTTTTAAACTTTAAATTTAAAATCCAGTTCTTGACAGAGAGAAAGGAAAGAGATTGGCATTTTAACAGGACTACTTTGAACTACTTTTTCTCTTCTTTCACTTGTGTCAGTTGCAAAACAAGCTTCAGAAAATATAAACTGATTCAGATAAAGCCTGCTATCCTCATAAAAAAAAGGCATGCAGAAAGCTGTATGCCCTCTATTCTTGGAAGAAAATAACAATTATTTGTTCAAATGCTCCTCATCTTCCATAATCATTGTGGGTATCTCAGTGACGTACCTGAAGACAATTGTTACTCAGTTTGATTGCATAAGAGTCCCCAGGGAGTTTTGCTGAAATGGAGCTCCTGACGCATAGCTCTCGGGGCTGCACTGGAGTCTGCATTTCCCTCGAAGTAACACACACCCTAATGACCTGGGAGGCCACACCAAGGAACATCACAGCTGTGGGACGCTGAGGACACTGAGAGAATCATACACTAGAGAGTGCAGAACTGAAGGAATCAAACGAACCGCTTTACAAATGGCTTAAAATACAGAGTTATGTATTTAGGCGTGAACTTGATGATAACCTCAAAACTCCATTTCTTGGTTTTCTTCCTAAATACCAATTTTCCATCCATTCTACTAGGCTTGCTTGTAATGGATTTAGTTATTAACTCTCCAAGATAGATTTATAATATGAGCAGCCTCTAATCTATCATATTAATTTATTACAAATCTATTATAACTTTTGTTATCCCTCAACAATTTTCAAAACTGACAATATTACTTCCATTGTCTTCAAGTGAAATTTATTAGAATACTATTGCATTTAGAAGCCTTTTGAAAGTTGTATCAGTTTATTGCTATCCACACATTAAAAATTCTTATTAATAGCTAGATTACTTTCAGTAGAAAATAATTTGATATCAATTCTTCAATATGTGCAATGTAAAACTTTTAAGGACAATGTTGTTTTTGTCCCAAGTTCCATTTACTGGGTTCTACTATGACCCGAGCACTGGAGAGGAAGGTGATGGGAAAGCAGGCCTTGATACAATTTCAGACTTCAGATTTGATTTCCAATAACTAACATGCTACTAAGAGAAACAGATGAATGCTGTACATTTAAATATCAATCATGCAAAACAGTCAGTGATATATATCCAGCAGTAAAGATTAAACCAAAATTAATCAGAATACAGACTAAGAAGTGTAGAATTATTAAGCAGAGCTAAGAAACAGTATTGCAGAAAGAAGACAATATAGGAAAAAATTTGAAGCATGAATAGAAGCTCATGGAAAAGAAAACTGAAAACATGCTATTCACATTTCACCCTAACCTGGAGCCCTTGCTGAGACCTAGGTATTCAGAAAAGAAGTAACAAAACTGACAGGTAAGTGATCTGCTTTGTATCTTCCACTTGGTTCCCCAGGGAAGGTAATATGACTATAGAAGCAGAACTCTATCTCCTTGCTTCATTGTCTTCAGTGGGAACCTCTGTTTAAAGAAATCATTTTGCTTGTAGATCACAAAACTTCTAAACTAACTTGTAAGATCTAAAACCTTAAGGAAGACCAAGGCCTGCCTGAAGTGGGTACACCGGGATCCTCAGGCACAAGCTTTCTACACCAATGCCGATGCCCAAGATCAGTACTGACGGAAATGAGAAGTCAGTGTTTCTCCCGCCTTGCACTTTAGGTTGTGTGACAAATAAAAATAGTAGTTATGGTAGTTACTTAACCTTTTGCTCAAGGAGCTCAAAAATGGCTTCAGAGTTCACTTCTTAGCCCCTTCCTCAGCAGGGTGAGGGGGTGTAAAGATAATAACAACAACAGCAAGAAAATGTGTGCTGCCTTTTCAGGAAGCCTAGAGCAGCTATAAATGGAAAACTTGAGTATGTGTAAGCAAAGTCACACTAACAAATTTAACCACAATAATTTAAAATAACCAGACATAAGAAATCAAGTCCATATATGAAGCATTGTGTACTTTATACTAACACCAGGCCAAAGTGTAATGTAAAAATCAAAACTAAGTTATTGAAATTTTTATAATATGACGTGTTAATCTGACAATCCCAGAACAAAGAAAAGAACAAATTATGTCACAAAAAGCATTATTAGTGTTCTGGATATACCATTAGGCATATGCTTAGAGGAAGAGCTATACAGAATTGAACCCCTGGGGTGAGGACATGCTGTCCTACCACAGCCAATCTATGCAAATGCAGCTTTTAAGCAATGTTTTATTACTAACCAGTGCGTCATATTCCATTCCCTAATTGGCATTCCATTCTATGTTCGCACTTCCTTCTACAATCTGCTTTGGTTGTTGTCATTGAACTATGTGCCTTTCCACATGAATGTTGTGAAGCTGGAAATCACTGAGTCCTCGATGACTTTTAAACACCTGAACCCTGTCTTTCCTAGTGCTTGAATCACTCTTGGGTGGCCGGCAGACACTTCTTTCTGATCTGAGATGCTCATTAAGCAAATGATTAAAATCATGATAGATATGGTTAATCGTTGAAGGCGCTAGAAAAGACATTAAATGCATTTTCTCTCAAGCTTTAGCTAATTGTTAGTAATCCATTAAATGGTGCCCTGGTGTCTTGAACTAGTTAATGATGTTAGGCTTGTAACTAGAGTGACTGTCTCTGGGGAGAAACTAACTCGATATTTTTTCCACAAGGATCAAAATCTTGACACGAAAGGCAGCCAAATGTTCCTAATTCTAGGGAACATGTTATTTTAGCCTCTGTGATGATGACTCAACAGTGGCCTTACTGCTAGGTAGGATTCCAGCAGAGATGACATTTTGCAATCCGCAGCAGCAACATGTCCCCTGTCTGGAGGCGAACTGAGAAATAGCTCACTTCAAATGAGCCCCTAAACAGCTGTCAGGTCAGAATAACTTTAAGTCATTACCTATCTGAGCCATGTTGAACCACTGACTTTTAAGTGGTGAAAATCTCTGTATCATGTTACTAATCTCACTGGCCAACAGTGGCTATGTCAACAACGAACATTCCCTCTTAGTAAGCAGGTAAAAATATACACTACTCGTTATTGAAAGTTAAAGGACCAGCTGAGAGGTTGAGAAATTTAGGAAGTAAGGAAATCAAAAATAGATATCTTTAGAACTTTGCTTCCAGAATAATCCATGACAGCCTTTAAATCACAACATGCTACAAAAGCATTCACTCCAACTTCTGACTTATAAATGGTAAGTGATGCAGACCTCCGCAACAGACCCATAAGCAGCCTTCCCCTACCCACCATCAGCTTGGGCCCAATTTCCTGACCAATTAGCAGCTCAACAGCCTAAAAATAAAGAACTAAGGAGCAGCTGTAAGTCTCCCACTATGATTACTTATAAACCCTTCAAATCTAGACTCAAATAGCTTCCCTATAGTTTTGCTCAATTGATTAACTCCAACTGGTTTATCACTAAACCATTCATTTACTTTAACAATCCACTAAAGCCTCAGATAAAATGCATTTCATGTCCCTTCTTGGGCCTTTAATAATTAGCTGTATCTACCATGGCTTTTAATCTCTTACTTAATGAGCGCTTCCAATCTTTAATAATTTAAAAGGATATCAAGCCAAGTATCAATTAAAGGGAGCTGTTCCAGGCCACAAAAACAGTAACTGTTGAGTCAGTGGAGAAAAGCGCATAGAACCCCATTGCTTTTCACTCAAGAGCACTTGAAAACTATGGGATTATTTCAAAACATTACACTTCACTGCAATTTATTTTAGTTAGCTTACAGGCAAAATTAAATATAAGAAATAAGCAAAATTAAATATAAGAAATAAGCATTAAATATAAGAAATAAGCATGAAGCATTTTGTACAGATTCAAAAGGGAATCACGCATGGCAATATCCAGCCTAACTCTCATTTCTGAATCTATTGCAAATTGCACAATTCATCCTCACTCCTACAGCTACTGGTTTTTGACTCTTTAATTTCCTGACTCATCTTAAAACGCTCAACTATTCCACCATATCCAGCCTGTTGAAAGTATTTCATGCAACTTGAAAGGACACAGATTCTATACTCATTAATGGATGTTTTAAGAGAATGATATTGGTCCATTAGTATGTCCTCATCCTGGCAGATAAAACAAAGCCCAAAATAGTAATTGTCTTCTTAGTAAGCCTTAGAAAGAGTCCAAGTATCAGACCAAACTAAACCTAAGTCACCTGAAAGAGTCTATGATTAGACTAGTAAAATACGTATTTCCCTTCTTCTATCACAATTTTTATGATGAGTTTCTGCAACATTTTCAGTTGATTTGGAATCTAATTTTATATCCCTTAAATCTTGATTCTCATTTTCTTCATTGAAGAACATGTGGCAAAAATGAAGCTGGACTAGTTTTGAGCCCAAGGTAGAAGACAGCTTGCACACTTCTGTTTGCTTCCCTAGGAATTTGGCCAGGTGCATTGTAGGCAACGCTGATCTACCCTGCTGGAAGACGAGAAATGGGAAAGAAGACCAACTGTCACAGCTCCAGGCCATTATGGGCAGCCAATCTCTGATAATCTAGCAGGTAATCATAGATGTATTAGGCAGCTGCAAGAACAGAAGAACCATCCAATGGAACTTAGCCCCAATTGTTGACCCATGGATCACCCAAATAATTTTTACTGTTGTCTTAAGCATTTAAGTTTTAAAGTAGACTAATAGAAAAAAGCAAACTTGTTGACACAATTCCTGAAACTTTATAACTTGGCTTTCTGTAGTTTTCTGAACAAACCAATTACCTCAAATTGCCAAAGACTAACAAAATAAAAAAAGATACTCCAAGATAGATTCCAAGTTTTTTCTCACCTATAGCACTATGGGTAATGTCTCCATAGCACAATCTTTTCCTAACGACTTCCAAGTGTTCTTATCATACTCACTCTGTGTGTCCAAAGATATCATAGTCACAATAATGATACCTAAATCTACAAAGCCTGAAACCCTAACATTTGCCACAAGATATTTCTTCCACTACTTGATAAGTATGCTTTCTATGATAAAATTATAATCAGCATCAATATCAATGATGTTATTACTCCATGTAAATTTATATGCATATCTCAGTAGTATTAAAAGAATATTTCTGAAATATCCAAAGCAACAGCCACTTCATTGTTCTCAACAGCACCTGCAGGCCATGATATCAATGTCTTCATAAACAAACAATTTATGCAACCACAATAGGAGTACTTCATGTGCATCTTCCCCAGAATAACTACAAAAAAAAAAAGAAAAAAAAAAACCACCACAGAGTTCTAGCATTTTTCAATGACATAAGGAGATACAGCTGGACATGCTGTGGGTGCATCTATATGATTGGCATCATCGTGGATTGCTGGCTGAGATAACAACGTTGAGAGACGTCAGTCTTGATGTCTGTATCCTAATGTGGTTAGGCACTGATATCCTAGGGCATGGGCAAGAAAAGGAGAGCATGGTACAGAGGGAGCAAGCCCCAGAAAAAAAGAAAAGGAAAGAGAATAAAAGTTTTCTTTCTTTGTTCCAGCCAGCAACATGAGTACAGAGCAAGAAAGATTTAGTTTCCTTATCTCTGAATCAGCATCTAGTGTCAGGGCTACTGCCACAGCAACTGGGTTCCTCTGACTACATCTTTCCTCTTATTTGCATACCATGCAATCACTTCCAAAAGACTGATTCAGACAAAATAAACCTTGGATTCATATTTTTGTGGTAATCCACTTAGAATACAAATTACTAAATCTGTCAAAAATCACTGAGCAGTGTTTTCCTTGGAAGGCTGTCCACTGTTTAAGGAACTCAAAATACTAATCTCTTTTGGAGATATAACTTAAATTGCACGGTCTAAATCTGCTTTGATTCCTCATGGCATTTTTAAAGAAACAAGTGAAAATTTTGTTTAGAAAATGAACACCTCTTAATAGCATATTTTCTTTCTGAAATAGAACTTATCCTCTTGCTAATTTACAGAGATATAAGCAATTCATTGTTAATCTCATTGTAATGATGGGAGCACAGAACCATGAATGTGGCAAGTGTAAATCAGGTAAGCCAGAATTCAGGATTGTCTTGATATTTGGTCTTAAAATAATTATTAGCCATTGAGTAAGACAAATTAGGGCGAGGAAAATGTCATATTCATTGTTCTGAAAAGAAACGTGAGCCTGTCTGAACCGGGAAAACACTTGAGAGATACTCAAATAGTATATTCACTAGTTTTTCCAGTTTTATAATAATAGTTGCATTCACCTAGCAAGAACTGCAGTGTTATGTTAAAAGAACACTGAACATTTACTTAAATATTGCCAAGCACTATACTCTGCACACCAAGTATGTTGTACCATTTAATTGCTATAACAATCCTGTGATGTAACCATGATTATTTTTGTTTTCTGAGAAGCTAATTGTAAGTAGCCAGAGATCGCTCACTTCCACATCCTCACATTGGCTGGCTTCAGATGTGTCTCGTTAATGATGAGTTACACTGAGCACGTCAAAATATTAGTGCTTTTGAATATAGATAAATATAATGATAGATGATGTATTTCTCTTTGATGCATTATCTTCTAAAAAGAATGATTTCTAGGGCTGGCGAGATGGCTCAGTGGTCTAAAGCACCTATTGGAACAAGCTCGGCAAAGCACAGGAACCGCGGTTCGATTCCCCAGCACCACATGCCAGCCAGCCCTGCCCCCTGGTGGGATTTCTATACTCCAACCTTTGAATACCTATAGAATAAGATAAATTCATTTTCTTCTGTAGGCTAGATTCTTGAAGTATACTGGCTTGATCATCGTACAACCTTTCATGCTACCTCATTGCAATCTGGTGACTGGCTCAGGATGATAGAGGAATGGACAGGTCAGAATTTTATTTATCAACTCAAGGAATCTCTCACAGGTGCTTGAAATGTCGAAGGAGCATTATCAAATCTTGCATTCTTTGTTTCATTGGGATCCAGAATTCCATAAAATTAATCATTGAGAAATTTTTCATATTTACTGAAATAGTTTATAGAGAAATGACATGTATATTTAAGATGCACAGTGTGATGTTTTCATGGGCATGTACCTTGTGAAGCAACTATCAAGCAACCTCCCATGTCTGCCACCTAGTGTAGTTGCCTTCTGTGTGTGCACATGTCCATGTTTAGAACGTTTAGATAGATTGTCCTAACAAATTTCAACTATACAATATAGCATTAGCTATACTAATCTTTCTCTATATTAGATACCCCAAAGTGATTCCTCCTGAATAACTAAACCTTAATTTTCCACTAGCATCTCTCCATTTCTTCCATCTGTGGGTCCTCAGAAGCTAGTATTCTATTCTGTCTCTTTAAGTGTGGCGTTTCTAGATTTCATATAAAAGGTAGTCTGCAAAATATTTCTCTATTTTTTCCTAGCTTATTTCAATTAGCAAAATATCTTCCAGTTTCTTACATTTTGTATATATAAAAATCATTATATATCTTTCTCTATTCATCCATGGGTGCATATCTTGATTATTATAAATAGTGCTGTAGTGAACGCAAGAGTGCAAATATTTCTTTTTATACTGATTTCACTTCTTTTGGACACCTCTCCAAAATTGGAACCCTGAATCATAGGATAATTCTTAATTTTTGAAGAACCTCCACACTGTTTTCCATATGGTCATATCAATGTACTTTTTTTTTTTTTTTTTTNTTTTCAGAACGGGAGATTGAACTCAGACCCTTGTGTTTGCCAGGCAAGCACTTATTCTACTGAGCTATCTCCCTGGCCTCAATGCACATTTCCACCAGCATTGTACAAGGGTCCCCTTTTCTCCACAACCTCACCAAAACTCATTTGTCCTGTGGAAGCAGCCAATGATATCTCATTGTGGTTTTGATTTGAATTCTCTGATGATTAGTGATTTTCAAATATTTCTATTGCTATCTTGTTCTTCCTTTTTTGTGTGTTTTGTGGTTTCCTGGTTACTTTTATCCTTTCTGTCTTTCTTTGAGAAATGAAGAATTTTTATAGAAGTGTATTTCTCTTTATTTTAGTGTGGTATGTTTCTCTGCTTACTGGTTTTCTCTTTGTTGTACAAAAGGCTTACCTAAAACATCCCACAGTTATGACAGTCTACTTTGAAGTGAAAGTGCTTAAATTCGGCCAGTACCCTACAACATAGGCAGTTGAGCTTAACCTCCCTATAAAAAATCTCTACTCTTTATCTTCTCTTTTCTTCTCATTTTATATTATTATAGATGCCACAATTAATATCTTTTTATGTTGTACATCCATTAGCAAGCTGATAATAACTATAGTAATTTTTACTTAAGAAATGAAGATTTATACACTATCATTACACTACTATAATATTCTGTAT
>NDGM011197312.1:0-10018 GCA_002564305.1 Octomys mimax
TTTATTCTCTTCTTTAATTTCATCCTCTGAGAAGTGTGTGTTCATCTCAGATGCTCATTTCTGCACTGGGTCTTTAAATTTTGGGGCCCTAGTATTTTTTTAGTTCTTTATAAATTCTGGAGAGAAGACTTTTGTCTGAGTACTTATTCATCAAGTTTTTTTCCAAATTTGTTGGTTGTCTTTTCACTTTGTTGGTAATTTCTTTTGATGTACAAAAACTTCTCAATAAGAGAGGTTCTGGTCATTAATTCTTTCAGGTGTTACCCGTGCAATTTGACTTTTGTTCATGAACTCTTTGTCTACTCTTGAAGGTATAAGGGTAGGCAAAGAGTTCATGAACAAAAATCATTCCTCACGGGTCCTATAGATTAGGAAAATAAAATTTAAGAACATTTTTCACCATTAATTCATGTTGAGGACAAATGATGAATGAAAGTTATCTTATTTAGTTTTAATTTTGCTGTTGAGACAAAATACCTAAAGTTAAAGGGAGGAATTTTTTTTTGGCTCACAATTTGTAGATATTTCAGTCCATACTGGTTGAAAGGCTCTTCATCAAAGCAGCTATGACACCACCTAAACCTGGTTTGGTGACTGTAGTGAGACTTCACTAATCTTTTTCATGTGTTATGTCTTGTGTCTGGACGTCTTACAAAGCCTAATGCAGTCACAGAGATAGGGCTCTGTGGTTGCACGGTAGGGTGCCTTGCAACAGGGGCATCTCAGAGGAGAAACAATTCATGGTGGCAGAAGACAGCAAGAGCAACAAGAGAGAAGGGGCAAGCATATTTCTGTCTCTGATGTATAGGCTACCCACCCTAGGTCAGGTGTAGCACTCACATACCCTTAATCGCTGCATTGGATCATAGATTCAGGCACCTCTGCAGAGCCCAGCTCCTGTGAATGTGTTAGGCTTTTGGGAGATATCCAGACAACCCACAACATCTGAAAATAATTAGCAAAGTCTCACTGCATTCATGCGACCAGTATTGGGGGTCCCATAGCTGCTTTGATACAGAGCCTAAAGTATTAGGACCTTTACTCTCATTCATTCTTTTGTTGTGAGCTTTATACAGTCTTGTTATGACTGCCACTGTACAAAAATCCAGCTTTTCAACTCTTTCTTTTCTTTTACCACTCCTCACATCTAATCAAGCAAATCATCCTGAATCCCTCTTTTCCTCTGCAATGTCCAACTCAGTTCTCCAGACCAATGACCCAAAGCCATAGATGTCTGAATTCTGGCCAAACAAGCCTTTTGCTGCCTCACACAGAAGTGAGTCAGTGCAGGATATGAAAGAGGCTCTTCAATTAGTGATCCTGACTATTACATTAACATCCCTAATTTCTCCTGTGGTGAAAATTTCACGATGATTTTCTTGAACATCTTCATGCTGTGCCAGATTTCCAGATCCCTTTGCATTTTTATTTTTCTTATGCTCCCTTTCTTCACATTTTTCTGCTTTGCTGGCCACTCCCTAATTGTGGAAGCCATGCTCATAGCCTATATTGAAAGGGATTTTTAAGTCAGTGACAGGAGTTCAGAGAGGAATAAAAACCAAAGTGAAAGTGTGTATGCAAGGTAGGCTGAGGCATTATTCAAGAAACTGGATCTAGGGAGTACATAGATCAGAAATAATGCTCTACCTTCAGGTCAGAAGTACGATGCTTCTATTGATGTTGAGTTCACAGGGTATACCTCATTCTCCATTCAGAGGAAAAGATCGTGACAGGTCAACTGCAGGAGGCTAGAATGCACCAGGGTCTGCACATCCTCGGTGGACGCCAGATATTGCAGAATGGTTCCTGAACAGCATTGCTTTCCACCAGTTCCCTCAACTCTGGGCTTGTTGTTTGCAGACCCCCACCAGACTTATCAGAAAGTAGAACAGTCGTTCAAGAATGGATATGGAAAGTTTCTAGGGCCAGACACCATTCTCCACAGAAGGTGGTAACCTTGAAAGAGATGCTATGGTATATCACATCTTAGGCAGCTTCTGTCCAAATGGTTGTTGCAGCTTCTACCCATGGTTACAGAAGGAAAATTCAGCATGAAATATCCTTGGCTTTCCTCATCCTTTAGAACTTTCCAGTCTTGTTCTCTTCTTCTGATCTTTTTTATTCATTCCTCTTAAAAATCTCTGCTCAATCAGTTCCCTATATTATTTACTTTTACTCACATTGTAAAGTTTAAGTGCATTATTCAAACTGTTACTTTGATGATCTCTTTTTCTTTTACCTCTCATCACATTGTTTTGAATTAGTTGTTATCACACAGAACTATTATTTCATGTACCTGAATACTTATTCAACAAGCATCCTATTATCTTTGGTCACGAAGTTTTTGCTATGCATTTTTCCCTGTATCTTTCTAGAAATTCAACATGGTACCCACATACTCTTTCACTCATTATTTTCTACAAATGTGTCCCTTTGCTGCAATGTATTTTCCTTTCAGCTTATAAATTTAAAATTTCATATGGTCTTTTCTATTATATTGACTTGATTTCTATTTTAGGGGGATACCATTTCAACTGTGTCTTTACTTCCCTATATATATATAATGAAGGGATCTCCTGCTACATCTAAATCAACTCTAAGAAACTAGGGTTTATGTCTTCTCACCAAGTTTAGAGTTTCATAAGTATAAAAATCCATCAATGGCTTTGGGGATTAATCATGTAAAACTTGTAACTACTCTGATCTCTAAAACCTTTAGTCACAGATGAATTTGTAATATGCAATGACAAAGAATTCTGAGTAAGCTCTATCACCGAGAGCCATAATCTAGGATTAGACTTTTATGATGGATGATCATTGTTACCTTTTCACACATTGTTTAGGGATTTACAGGGTCAAGTTATCAGGATCTTGCTGTAGAAAATGTATTATATAATGAGATTAAAAGCAAAAGAAAATAAAAGATATTTATTCACTAATTATGAGCAGTAGCCTTTAAACGTAAAAATCCTCAGTTATCAAAACTCTAAATTTGGGCTGGGGAGATGGCTCAGTGGAATAAGTGCTTCTCTGGCAAGTGCAAGGACCTGAGTTCAATCCCCAGTTCCACACACACACACACACACACACAGACTCTAAATTTATCCAGAGTAGCACATATCTAGTCAATATAAATTAGTATTTAAAATGCCATTATATGGGCCAGCCAAATAGCTCAGTGGAATAATGCGCCTGCTTAGACAAAGTGCAGCAGCCAGTGTTCCATCCTGGGCATGCTGTGCTGGCCCCGCCCCTGGGGTGCGGCGAGGCTGCGATGGAGACCAGCGGCGGTGGCACATGGCTGTAACCCCAGCTCTTTGGGAGGCTGAGCAAAGCATGAAAAGGTGGATTACTACGAGTCCGATCTGAACAGTGAGACCCAATAAGCCTTGTATTAAAATAAAAAATAAAAATTAAGAAGTTAAAAAAGAAAAAAAAATGCTATCATAATCATCTTTAGTAAGAATGTAACTCCGAGGTAGAGTGCTTGTGTAGAATACACAGGTCCATGTTCCATCCCCCAAAAGCCAACACACACAAACTACTGTAAGCTGCTTAAGAACAGGGAAATTCTGATGCTTGAGATATCAGAATACCTAGCAAAACATACCTAAGAGGAAGGAAAATAAATACAAATAAACTTTACACTCCTTTTTGCAGTGAATGAGAAAACAGCATGAATGCAATGAAACAGAGGAAAATCTTGACTATAAATCTCAAACTGTTTTCATAAAAGTTACTTCATTTAGTGTTGTATGCATTTTCTCTCACTATGTCCATTTAAGTAACTTATTTATGAGAATTCATGTGCTATGTGCATCTCTTGATAAGTAAGTTTACAAAATGCATTTATTCTGCATTTTAAAGAATTATATGTATACTAAAACACCCAAATTAATACAACACCCCCTCTTAGAAGCTATTTGCATGTTCAACTGTTCCATTTCCTATCATTTAAATCATTTTAGGAACTTTCTTGAAAGAATGTTATTCAAGATAACCAGTCATATCTATTTCTATTCAAACATAGTATTTACCCACAGTATGATCAAGTATTTTACCAACATCACTTTGCTTACAGATCTAAAACTCAGTATTTCTCTGCTTGGCAACAAGTAATTTTTGAGAGTTGCCAGCTTCTAAGACATATTTTTTGAAAAAGGAAGGAGTGAAGGAACTTTGGAATGCATCCTTTTCAAAGTAGAGACTGATTAAAATGGAAATATTTATGTGGATAGAGAAAATCTTGTGTGTTCACTATAAACAAAATAGCAAACTGCAACAAAATCAACTACACACATACAAAAACAGTCCTATGACTATACGGTTTAAATTGGTAAGCTGAGCAGGACAAAATGAACTGGATACAAAATAGTATTTCAACAAATGTATGACTGAGTAGGTGAATGAATAAAAGAAAGAAATGTAACATTGAAATGATGAGTTTTTCTAGTCCCTCCCTTTAACAAAAAATAACTGAGTTTTAGCTTTTGTGTCTAAAATATAGTAGATCCAAATCATTACTGACTGTTCAGAGTAAGCTGTACTCCAGCCAGGGTATAAGGGAAAAACAACTCCTTGGGGAGGCTTTATTTGATCTGCAGAAGTTTTATTATTATTACTATTATAAGACAAATTGGAATGCAATTTAATTGGAGACATAACCAACCAGATGTGCAGAAACAGAAAAAGAAACCGATGTGAAAGGCTGTATTTATTGAGAAAACACCCTGCAAGCATAAAATATGATCCAATTTTGAATGTTAAAAGACTGGAAATGAGAAAATTGAAGACTTTAAATCTATACTGAAGAGTTCATAATGTGCTGTCAGTAATACCAATAACTTCAAACACTTTTTTAATTTCAATGTACCTACAACCAGTTTGCTTTCAATATTTTGCATAAGCCATGCATACATCTGTAATCATAGATGATATTAAGTAGTTATTTTTAGCTGTATAAATATATAAATGAATCAAAGTAAAGTAAAATCCTATTGTCCTTGAACCATAGGGACTTTGCAGCTTTCGGTATCAGGAAATTACTTTCATTGCCAGCTTCACTTTATTGGCTAGGAAATATGGTTTACTTTGTGAAGTTACACCTGCTTGATTCATTCTGCTGACCTTGTCCTTCATTATGACAGGGTTTATGAGATCCTAGGAGGTAAATATGGACAGAATAGGGAAAGAATCTGAAAATACAGGAAGTGGGTTGGTGGGTAGTCAGCTCAAGTGAAAGGCAATCCAACGTTTCTTGAGTATTTAGTATTTCAATGAATCTTAGGCAAAGGCTGAAAAGAAATCAAGTACTTAATATTGCTGGCCAAAATAATAGTCACTTGCACATACATTGAAACCCGCCCGGCAGTAAAGACAGTTTTCTACTGTTGCTGATCAGGAAACAGTAGCTTAGGAAAATGCTGCGTAGGTCTCTGAGGGAAAATTCAGATTCACAACCATGCTCCTCTGACTTCTTGATGCTAGTTCATCCATGACATAAAAGAGTAGTGTATTCCTCACCTGGGAGGTGAAAGCAGCTATCTAACCTGCAATCTTACACTGATTTTGAGAATTCATGTATATGTGCACATTTGAAGAATATATGTTGTTCAGAGTATTTTCCAAAGCTGAACTCTCTAATAATTCCCAAATGTGATTTCAAAACTTAGTGAGAAAGCAGATTGAAATTTCTCTATCTCCAAATCAGTTCCCAAAGCAATGGGTGATTTTTGCTAAGAGGTGCGGGTTGGCCTGTACCAAGCACCCACAAAAAGAGACTCAAATATAAGATAGCCACAACTAACCCTCTTAGGGGATATTTTATTTCTCTACTATGCCTTATTTGAGAATGTTTTTTATTTTCTTTACCACAGAAAATGTAATCATTAAATATTCTTCTCCCTTTGGAATAAGATGGCTGAGGCCAAATTGTCTCCAACTCTCACTCAAGCAATATATTGATTTTGTACTATTGCAGAATGGCTTGGTCATTTTGAGGGCTCTTGTGTCACCATTGCCAAGGCATCAAAATTATTCATGGAAATATTTTCATACACATGATGTGAGAGAAGACCCACTGTGGAATCAGACATCTATATGGCATGATAGTTTGCAGACTTCAAAATTCTTTCTCTTTGCAAGAAAATTAAACTTGTCTGGGACTATCAGAACCACAGGCAACGTCTCGCCCTAACTACATGTGTGTCTGTCCTGGGTGTGTTTCTACACATGGAAGTATCTTCTGAAGTAGAAAAACAGTACAAGTTCATTACCATTTATACCTGAATTAATAAACAACACTTATTTTGTAGCCTGATAATTCAGAAGACTGAGTTATACAGAAATAAAATAAGAGAATTTATGGTCCCAAGTGCCCTATGTATCCAAATCTCCCATGTAGACCTTCCCTGATGGAACATAGCCTTTGGTGCTTTCCTGTGGTACTTTTTAAAATAACAAGTACCAGAAATAAGAAAATGATTCATCAATAAGGAATAAATAAGAAAAAGAGAAACAAAGAAATTGGAGGAAATGCTGGTGCTTGTTTAATGTTTCGAAAGTTTTTAACTCATTTCTTTCATTGAACAAATACTGTTGCCCTGAGCACATGCAGAGAAGCCATAGGGGCTCCTGCATATGCTGCAGAGGACTGAGACATGAATGACAATAGCTTTGCTTAGATTCAAGCTGCATGGGGTGGTGGCTTTTCATTCTCTCTAGACCTTCTCCTTTCCCCATCATATGAAGTCCTCCCTTTTTCACTTGGTCCAGCACCTGAAGGCAACATCTGGTAGAGAATGGCTTCACCTTCTTCCTGCAGGAACAAGACACCTTGAAGTCCATATCATTAATGCTCTAGAAAAGCTCTTTTTGCCCCTTGGAAAATACAAATGTTATGCACTGAGGAGAAAAACATATCCAATGCCACAAAATCACTGCTGGAGAAGCCTGGGGAAGACACATTGTCACTGGTGATGGTAGACCCAGCTGGGGCACTTCCTTTCTGTGAAGGGTGCTAAGGAGACTATGCTCTGCTGTGCCTAAAGCAGAAGTCTCCCTTTGTGTCTGCTCCAATGGCCCTGATCCTGGCGTGAGTGCTCTGAGAATGGGGTGGGTGGGGGCACAAGTTATAGATGCAGCAAATGAGAGAACAGAAGGTGGAGTGCAAAAGAACTGGAGTGGATGAAGGAGGTCATAATTGGCATGAGCCTCACATCACCAGAGCCTTTGCCAGAGCATTCAAGAAGCACCTTGGAGCTACAAAAGACAAAGAGTTGGAGAGTGTGATTTTTTTAAACCAAACCAAATAAATACTATTGCATCTTTATGCTCTGGGCCCTCTTGCTCACTTTCAAGCACTACCCTGAATTTGCTTACCTTTTCTTGCTTGTGTATGAAATCTATTCTTCTGCTCTACATTGCAACCTAAATGAATAACCCCACAGTATATATTTTCATCTGTTTAATATTTTTATACTTCCTTGCTTCCTTTCACCTTTCTGTTGCTTGCCTTCTCATTGTCCTGCCCACCAGAACTCTTCATCTCTGTCTTTTCCTTTCTTCTTTTCTATATTTTGATTTTCATATTTAACCCCTTCATTCACCTTTTTTCTTTATCTCCTCCTTTCCCTTTCTTATTGAGTATATAACTATGTTAGTTTCATATTTCACTTATTGACAGTGGAAAGATGGCAATAAATGACGTATCACCATTAGACAGCATCTCCCATCGCTCCTTGTACGTTATCTCATCTGCCAGCTGTTTACCTAGGAACACATCTATGTTTCAAGTGGCCACATCAAGCTAGACACTAGACGTTAAAATTATTGCCATTTGTACTAATAATGTTTGGACAGGATATCATGTCTGCATCTTGTACCATGAATAACTACTATGAAGACAACAACATTCAATGTATTAATCATTGTAACTGTCCTACTAACTTGTTATGAAATTATCTCATTTTATTATTTCTCAATAAAATTAATTAAAAAATACTAATTTCCCATACAAAATGTCCTCATATGCTGAAAATAATACTCTTGTTATAACTTAACCAAGTATTATTGTTTGTTAATTGCAAGTGTACATGCATTTGGAAAAATGTGTGCATATACATGTGATGCAACTAATAACTAGAATGATCTTTCTTTCTTCTTCTTCTTCTTCTTCTTTTTTTCTTTTTGCAGAACCAGGGATGGAACTTAGACCCTTGCACTTGCCAGGCAAGTGCTTATTCTACTGAGCCATCTCCCCAGCCCTAGAATGATCTTTCCAAGACACTTTTCATTCAACTGGTGTGAGAGATAGCCCATAAAAGGTAGGCAGATTTAGAGAAGTGACCTATTTTTCTACTTAACAATTTTCATACCTTCTTAAATTACTATAGTAGAAGGATTTTTCTTAGTTGTCTATGAGAAGTACCATCTGAATCTTTGCCAGGGAGAAGGAACCCCAGGCCATTGCCATAACTGCGTTCCAGGAGAGAAGAAAGTCAATGTCATGCCCTGGGATGCTTCTGTTTTTTAAATGACTTAAGTACTCAGATCTCCAGAGGCTGTTGGAAGGCAATGGTGTGAAAGACAGAAGCTTGCTTTAAAGGAAGAATACAAGTTATTTTCTCAATCTGAATTATTACATCTATTAGGGACTTGAGGCACATTTGGGGAATGAATAAGTTATCTTTGTGTTCACATCAGTGGCTCTTAACTAGTTATTAGACTTGGATCCCTATGAGACATTTATAAAATGAAAACATAATTAAAACTAACCGTTATTTATAGATTGCTATTTGTTAGCAGTATTGTAATTACTTTTCAAATACTAACTCATGAAATCTTCAGATATATCCAAGGTACATCTATAATTCCCATTTCATAGTTGTGATCAGTGACCAAGGGACCTAATAAGTCACCTGCCCAAGGATACTCAGCAGGCAGTGTGTAGCTGCAATTGGAACTATTGTGTTCAACTTCAGAGCCCATACCTAAACCAACCAACTGTATTACCATGATATCTGTAAGCCACATACTTTTTATGGGTCAAATAAGAAAGTATTAATCCACTTTGTGGGAATTCACAGAATTCTTAATGTCTAACCTCAGATCCTTAGTTAATGTCACATATTGAGATTGACCTGATACTGCATAATGTCTGGGTTAGTTTGCTTTTGTTTTTGTGATGACAATGGAGAATACGTAACTAATGAATTTTCAGGTTGTAGAAAGATGAGGGATGAAAAAAATAAAGAAAAACAAGCAATAACAACAAGAAAACAGACATGGAAAATCAATTTATGTAAACTTTGTGAATAGTACACTGTTGATGAGAATGGTGCTATTCTACTCAAAGTATCTTCCATTTTTTACTGCAAATCAGTCCCATGTAAATATAAGTATGAATATGTGTGTGCATGTGTTTCTATGTTTGTAGTGAATTATGAAGGAACTGAATGGTTCCTGCTTTTAATGAATACCATCTGATTTTTTTCCAACCTGAAGTAGAACTGATAGGCAGGTACTCTGGAGCAAGTGCTGTAGTTCATCAGCGTGTCTGATCCCCTCATC
This sequence comes from Octomys mimax, assembly GCA_002564305.1. Lineage (NCBI taxonomy): Eukaryota > Metazoa > Chordata > Mammalia > Rodentia > Octodontidae > Octomys > Octomys mimax. The sequence goes on from NDGM011197312.1 coordinate 9,571, forward strand.
CCTGGAAAAGAAGCCAAAAGAGAGGGTCAACCAAATAGCTCAGTGGATTAAAGAGCCTGCAAGTAGGCTCAGGGGCTGGGGGTCCGATCTCCAGGCCTGCTATGCCAGCCCCACCCCTTGGGTGCTCTGAAAGGCAATTGAAACCGGTTGTGGCAGCATGCACCTGTAATGCCAGCTCACGGGAGGCTGTAAACAGGAGAATCACTACCAGTTCGATTTAGTAGTGAGACCCTGAACACCCTGTAGACACTTCCTAAAAATACAGAAAAGAAGGAGAAGGAGGAGGAAGAGAAGGAGGAGGAGGAGGAGGAGGAGGAGAAGGAGGAGAAGGAGGACGAGGAGGAAGGGGAGGAGATGGAGGAGGAGGAGGAGGAGAAGAAGGAGAAAGAAGGAGGAGGAGGAGGAGGAGGAGAAGGAGAAGGAGAAGGAGAAGGAGAAGGAGAAGGAG
>NDGM011197313.1:0-25356 GCA_002564305.1 Octomys mimax
TAAGATTTAAAAATAATGATGACTGGGGCTAGGGAGATAGCTCAGTAGAATAAGCATTTGCCTGGCAAGAACAAGGGCCTGAGTTCAATCCCCGGTTCTTTCAAAAAAATAAATAAAAATTAAAAACAAAAATAATGATGACTGAATTGGGGGTATAGCCAAGCAGCACAGCGCCTGCCTGGCAAGCATAAGGTCCTGAGTTCAATTCCCAGTACAAATAAATAAATAGATAAGCAAACAAACAAATGATTAAGTCTGGTTTTGACATGAGGCGTTTGTATTTTTTGTTTTTGAGACAGGGTCTTGGTATGTAGTGCAGGCTGGCTTTGAGCTCCCTTATATAGCCCAGACTAGCCTCAAACTCACAGCAATCCTCCTGCCTCAACATCCCAAGTGCTAGTATTATAGGTGTGCACCACCATGCCTAGATTGGGGGTATTTTTAAATGTGTACCTCCTACAGGTATGTGAAAACACAGGTGCACTGCTCCCAAAAGGTTTGATTCTGGTGTATTGATCTACAAGCATCAGCCTATGGCAATAGATCCACAGCACAGGCGTGGATAAAATTAGTTGGAAAGTATTAGACAATGCGAGGAGCCCTGTGCTGAGGGCTGCTGAAGAACTTTAAAGAAAATCAGCATTCGAGGAAGACGGACCCTTAAGGAAGTCAGAAAAAGGATCATAAAAACATAAATTTTAAGAATTTGAAGTCAGAAAAGTCAAGAGAATATCCACCATTGAAAAGCAGTGCTGTGTAGTGGTTAGCCAGATAAATACGAGATAAAAGCACTGGATTAAGCAGTCAGGTCATCCTTGATGCCTGAAGTTAGTGGTGGGAGTAGAAGGGAAACACTTGTTACACAATGATTGAGAGAAATGATGGAGGAGGATACAAAATGGCTAGATTACATCACATTACATACCCCATCCACACCTTCCAAGATAACAAAAACAGAATGGAAAGATGAGTCAAATGCTGCAGTGCTCTAGGCAAGCAGTGTTGGTGAAGTAACATCCCTGTGAAGTCAGCTGAGATTTGCTGGGCTTGAAAATAGAAATGATTATAACTCCCCAAAGAATTTTCTAAGACCAGCTCTGTGAAACAAAGTGTGCTATTGGATGTCCGATTAAGTGAAAAGAAGATTCCCCATAGGCAACCTTGGGGGCATGTAACATTTGCTCTCAATCATAGCAATTGATAGTGAAAACGCAGTCTACGAGGGACACGGAACATGTCATAACACACCATTTGGCTAGTTGAAAAACATCAAATATATAAATTGGTGCCCAAAAGGAACTGAGGAAAACAGGCAATAGAGAGACATATAATCTGCAGGTAGCTCCATGGCTCCAGCATTAATTTGTCCATGAACAACTCAATTTATTTGTGATTTATTAAAAGTTTACACTTAAAGTCAATTAAAAACAGCATTTCAAGGCCTTAGAGCAGATCATTTGATAATGTATACATCTGTCTTGTTTTTCGGTAAAATAACCCACAAAGATTTCAGATATAGTATTTCTTTTGGTTTAGTTCTTTTTATTTTTTAATGTATTTAGTACAGGGTCTACAGGGTCTCACTACGTAGCTCAGACTCATAGTGATCCTCCCGTTTTCAGCCTCCCAAGTGCTGGGATTACAGGCCCATGCCACTATGCCCATTCTCAATGGCCTTCTCAGCGCACCCCAGGGGCAGGACTGGCACAGCATAGTGGGGGGGATCAAACCCCAGTCCCTGAATCTGCCTAAGCAAGTGCTTTAATCCACTGAGCTATCTGGCTGGCCCTGATTAGTTTTTTCAAAGCATTTATTTGAAACAATGGATATATAAATAGTATCAAGTATGCAATAATAGGTAGAGAAAATTAATTTAAAATTTCACCTGGCGGGGGCTTGCAGGTTGGCTCAGTTCTTTAAAGTGCCCACTTGGGCAAACTCAGTCAGGCACAGGGGACCCCATTGCGATCCCCAGGTCCACATGTCACATCAGACCTGCCCTTAAGGCAGCCTGAGCCAGCCAAAAAAAAAGAATCCTTCTCAAGTTAAAAAAGAAAAAAAAAATTACCTGGCATTTATGTCCAGTAGTTCTGAATACATGCTTGAGAATGAAGAATCACTAGCTCCCTTATCCAGTCAAAAACTCACTACACATTATCCACCATGTGCCAGGATATTATAAGCAAATTACAGGATGGCTGTGCAGATATAGAGACAAAAATGACACATTCCTTCTTGTCTTGTTAATTATATTTGGGGAAAACAGCACTAGAAAATTACTACATAAAAGCTAAAGTGAAACAAATAATTGTGAGATCAATGAAAAGACTTCCCTAGGGGAACTAGAGGTACAGCAAAAAGTTTTCAAAAGATGCAAGTTGAAATACCAAGTTCTAAAAGGACTGGGAGTGCTGGTGAAATTGATTTTTTTATGTTATTATTTGTGAAATTGATTTTGAAAGTCACAAAGTGGCTACTTGTTAACTGCAGCCAGAGCTTTAATGCAGCCCACTGTCAGCCAGGGTGTGGGCGGATCAAAGGCAGATCTAGGATAGGCCTTGGGTTGACTTATGTAGAATCTGTACTTGTAAGATTGCTTCAGAAATAAATCCATGGCTGGTAAGAATGCCAGGAGGAGTAAACAATGGCTGCTGTTATCCTGGGCCTTGGTAGAGAAGGTTCTTCTTTTTTTAAACCTGGACAAGAAGGGAAACGATGATTCTCCAGGAGCTGTTGGCAGCTGTCTTCCACCAGTAAGAAAAGGAAATTAGCACTGAAGAGGCAAGGCAGAAAAATGAAAGACCTGAGCACTAGGCACAGCCTTGAATTAAGTTATGCTTCATAATTACTGAGTCTGTAAACAGATTCAGTTATGCCATCTATATGTATCTTGAAACCAAGAGAGCTGTAACATATGTATTTACAAAGTGATATAAATGAAATCAAGGTGGATACATTTTCATGAAACCCACCCTCTCAACATAACAAGCATGTTCAGTATTAACATAAATACCCCAAATAATGGGAAACGTCCAGTATTGTGTTACATGCAGAATTGTAACACAAATCAACTCTTTCTGGAGCAGGACTAGATGTAAATGCTGTGTAAGTAAAAATGAAAATTTATTCTACCATTCCATAGTGGAGTTGAATACCTCACTTTCATATATTTTTTTGTCTACTGTGAGTGCAGAGAATCTGAGAAAGGAACACACATTAGACTAAGCTAAAGACAAATCACTGAAGAGACTTATAAAAAGTACAAAAGACAGTTGCTTGATGTCATATTTCAGTCTCTGAAGATTTTTTTTTGTATTTAGGACAGGTGTACAGCGTTCAGGGTCTCACTACTAGATGGAACTTATAGTGATCCTCCTGCTTACAGCCTCCCAAGAGCTGGGATTACAGGCACATGCGACCACACCCAGGTGCCGGTCTCTGAAGATTAAATGAGAACTAAGAAGATTGGTGGATAATCTAGTCAATGTTTAACTGATATTTTAACTAAACTCCCAAATATTTAGGAATTAGTAACGAGATGTTTTCCCACTTTTATTATTCGACTTCCAATTTTGCTTAGATACATTATCTATGCATTCAAGGGTCGCTGGGCATGGTAGTACCTGGCGGCAACCCCAGCACTCTGAGAGCCTGGGGCAGGAGGATCACAGGTTGGAGCTCAGCCTAAGCAATTGAGTTACTTGGAGAGATCCTGTCTCAAAATACAAATTTAAGGAGCAGGGATGTAGCTCAGTGATAGGGCCCTGGGCTCAGTGTCCAGTGTTGAAAAAAATGTATAGAGTGGAAGCACACAAGCAGTACAAAGGGGCACTCTCAGTCCCACTGCCCAGAGGCCGTGACTCACCAGAATGAGAACAGAGTGAAAAAGTTCTGCTGGATTTGGTGATCTGCCTCACTAGTCTATAAACAATTTTACACCTTTTAAAAATCATTTTAAGTTTTAAAATAAGTATAGATGCCTAGCAAGTTTTAAGTGTGGTACAGAGATGTGTATACCCCTCACCCAGTGTCTCCTAAGGCTTATGTACTTATGCTACAACATGAAAAATGGTAACCTGACACTGAGGCAATGTATGTATAGTTCTGTGACATCACAAGCAAATTTGTGTATCCATCATGATCAAAATATAGAACTATTTTAGTATAAAGATCTCCTTTGTTCAGTCCCTTTCTAGGCACTTCCACCCTCATTCCCGACTTTTGTGTAACAATTACACTTCCCGGGTGATACAGCATCGTTATTCACTTTCCACTTAAATCTCTTGTCTGCTCCATTATTGTACAATGCTGTCCCTATCATTTGATGTCATAGCCTGCCAGGATACTCTAATCTTCAGTTTCAAAAATAGTGCAATATACTTCTAAACTTATTTCCTCTGCAATATGGTGGGGAAGTGGAGCCAACTTGTGAATTCTCATTTCTCCCTAATTTTTCATTGTTGGTGATTTCAAGTTTTGTGCCATCTTTCCAGAGCTTTCCCCAAATCCTCTCCTTAGACTACCAGATTTAAACACTTAAGGGGCCAGGGAGATGGTTCAATAGAATAAGAGCTTGAGCTTGCCTGGCAAAGCGCTAAGGATCTGAGTTCAATCCCCAGTCCCGCCAAAATTAAACAAACACTTAATATTAAAAAACAACAACAACAACAAAAAACGAAACATTTGCAAAATAGGAATCCAATACCTTGAGATTTCTACTGGACCAATAGGATTGTTACGTGAGAAAGTCAAAATGGGATTATGTGTTGCACGGTAAAGGAAGGTAGAAAAAAAAAATCAGTGAAGATCTGTGGTGACTCAGTCACTCTTCTGTACAACTGAAGGCTCAACCTAAAGATTCAATCTTGCTCTCAATATTTCCTGTAAAAGAACACAACCTTTGTCCTCATAAAACCCAGGTTGGGGGCTGTGGGTGGGACGATTGTTAATTTAATTCTAACACCTGCACACTTCTTGGGTTTGTGTTAATTTTCTCGAATTTAATTGTTTCGGGGCATCAGGGTAGCTTTCATCTTGCAGACAGGTAATAAAATTTTAGTTTGGATTGTGCAAAAGCTTAGCAACACGACGTTTGGTATGCAGCGTGCAATTTTGTTTTGGATTTCAAGCTAGGGAGGGGCAAAGAGTCAAGCCTGAAGGCTGTGCTTCCCAACCTTTATTCCTAAAACACACCATCAATGAACACCCGCCTTTCCTAGGTAGGTCTAACCAAGGTGGTAAGACGCCCCACTTCCTAGGATTTTAACAGTGCAGGCGATCATGATCCAGGTCCAGTATGACATGAAAAAAGAATGACCACCTTCCTATGGGGGGGGACTAGCTTAGAATTAGCTAGAGACAGAAAGACAGAAACACCTTCCTGTGGCCGGCCTCATGGTGGCCTTAACCCATTTATGCCAATTTAAAAAAAATTACAGGGCCGGGGAGATAGCTAAGCAGAATAAGCGCTTCCCTGGCAAGAGCAAGGGCCAGAGTTCAATCCCCGGTTCTGGAAAAAAAAAAAAATTACATTAAGTTTAGGTTCTCTAGAAAGACTGAAGAACCTGAAGAGAACACATTTCACTTATATTCCACTGTTACGGGCGTTCCAAAACTCGGTCCCTGGGCATTACAGCGCTAAAAGACCACTTTAAACCCAAACGTGGGGGCGCATGGCGGGAGGCTGAGGCAGGAGGCTCGCAGCGAGCTAGAGCCCGGCCATCCAGGGACCGAGGGAGACGCCGTCCCAAGTACGAAAAGGGAAAAGGGGCTGGAGCTGGGGCTCGGCGGTGGGCCCGCAAGACCAAGACAACACCCCCGACCGAGAACGCTTCATTTTGGCGCCGCGGCCCGGCGGCGGCGGAGGCCGCGGGTTCCGCCCCCGACCGCCTCTCGCCGAGCCCGAGCTCCACGGCGCGGCGGCCTCGCGTCCCCGCCCCCTCCCACGGGCGGAAGCGGCCATGGCGGCCGGGCGGCTGCGAGCGCTGGCGGGCGCCGCACTCCACAGGCGGGCTCCCTCCGGCCCGCCGCCACATCCTCTCCGCGTCGCCGTGCGGCCCCGACAGCAGCGGAGCTTAACCCTCGGCGGGGTCTCCGAGGGCGGGCGCGGCGGCTCCACGCCTGGCTCGCAGGACGGGCCCGAGAGCCCGGCGAGACGGCCGGGGAGCGAGGGGTTAACGGCGGCCGAGCGGCAGATCGCGGAGCTGCACGCGGCCGCCTGCGCGGTGAGCCTCCCGTCGCTCCCCGCCCATCCCGGGCGCGCCTGCGCGGTGAGCCTCCCGTGCGGTCCCGCCCACCCCGGCCGCTCCGAGTGCGCGTGCGCCCCGGGCGCCCGGCCACGCCCCCAGGGGGGTCCGGGAGGCGGGAGGGCGGGGCGCGCGTCTTCAGCTCCCAGGACCTTAGCGCTAGAGAGCTGGCGGCGGCCTCGCGCTGCACTAGGGGTTGACCTTGTGTCTGTCCTGAGGGAGGGTGGGGCTTGTTTTCTGATCACCTGGGCGCAGTGTGGGACCAGTTACTGCGCGCATTCCCGTGTGTGTGTGTGTGTGTGTGTGTGTGTGTGTGTGAGAGAGAGAGAGAGATGGGGGAGGGGAGGTTAAGTAATTGGAGTCTGACGGAAAATGTGCTATACAAACATGGTAACTGCGTTATCAGTTAAACACTTTGCTATCCGGTGATTTTAAAAATGCAAAAGAAGAAAAGGACAAATTTTCTTTAATTTTTTTCGTGGCCCTCTCGTTCTTTCCGCACTCAGAGAGCGGAGGAAATTATAGTGAGGAGTTTCATCCTAGACTGCCTTGAACTATGTTTTCTTACATTTTGCAGATTTGATATTTGTTTCCAACAGCATCTAAACTCAGTGCCTCTCAACACATAAGACATGAGTTTGAAGATGGCACATTTATATTTTTATAACCTTTACAAAAGAAACAATGATAAAAGGATCCGTTCCAGTGTTGAAACTGAATAAAGGTTCATCAAAGCAACAGGCCACTTTCAGATTTTTTCCTCTGATCCTGACGATTGAATCCAGGGCCTACTCACTGAGCTGCAGCTGCAGCACCCCCGCCCTTCTTAATGTGGAGACAGAGACTTCCCCAAAGCGGCTAAATTGCCTAGACTGGGCTTACTTGGATTCCTCTTGCTCCAGCTTCTGAGAGTGCTGGGATTTTGCTCTGTGGCACTATACCGGGGTTCATCTTCTTTATATACTTCCTGTAAAATTACCATGTGTAATTTGTTGCCACGCTTAACCATAATTTGTGATTGTAAGTCAAAATTTCTCATTTTTAGAGCAAACACCAGCAGCGTGTAAAACCAGGTTCAGTCATCAGGAAGAAAGAAATGAACTTTTTCTTACTCAGGAAATCCATAGTTGTCTCCTGAGTGTCAGTATCAGAAGTTAAATGACTTCTAGGAGACCAAAAGTACAAAGAGAAGCTGCTGGTTTTTATTCAGCCAGAGCTGCTTTCTTCTACACACCTCTAGAAAGAGAGCTCTCTTAACTAACCAGTGTGCATCACTGATTATCTTGCTCTCTAGTCAGCTGTCAGCCCTTATCAATCTTTGTTGCCACCACTGTGGGTGGGACTCTTTTGCACCTCATACAAAATGCTCAGCCAACAAGCTCAAAGGTTCTCAGTGGAGGGAGGGGGGAGCAAAGCTGGAGAGTGAACAAGCAAATGCAGGAGTTGGCTGTTGTGCAGGTTGGGGAGATAATTGCCCTCCCAATCATTCAGAAACTATGACACGTGGAAGGAGGCCACGTGCTAGCCTCAGTGTTTGGTTTAGCTCCCAACACGAACTTTATAAATAAAGAAGGGAAGATCCTCTAAAGTGTGTGGGGCATTCAGTCCCTTGCAATCTGTTCCTGTGGTCTCAAAGAGCTTGGGGGGGGGGCGGTTACAACAAGCCTGGAGGCTTGCTGGGTTCCTACTTCCTTGATATTATCTTTGCTGGGATGTCTTAGCTGCAACTTGGACCTGAACTTTGAACCTTAGCAGTCCTTATTTATTTATTCTTTCTTTCTTTCTTTCTCACTTTATTCAGAAAACACAGTTGGTCTTTAGCCACTAAATAAGACATTGATCTACAGAAGAAGGTTTTCATGACTCATTAAAATGCATGTCAGCATATATGCTAGTTTAATGTATACTTTATTGAAAGGTTCTATACAAGAACATGTGGTAGAAATGTTATGTTTTTAAAGGTCATAGGAAAATTCCCCTATAAAATTTCAAGACTAAATATCACTGAAATGTCTCAGAAGTTATTTACTTTTACCTTCACACAAAGCATTTGGAATTCTTGTTTTTTAAAAAAATGTGTGAATGTATGTAGGACAATGCTTCCTTGATTACAGTGATATTCTAGAAGTTGCTTTTGATGAAACTTTGAGAAAGCAGCAACTCTTAATATGTTAAAACCACTTTTTTACTTAAAATTTAAAACATTCTAGAAAAAGTGTAAAATATGCAATGGAGTAACATCATGAAGGTAAAGAAAAGTGTTTAATAATGGCAAAAGTAATACTTTTCTATAAGGACTGTTGGTTTTGATTAGCACCTTTTCTGTAAGTCTAAATCATTATGCACATATTTTAAGTACTGAAATTGCAACTGCAACTTCTGAGTAAAAGTCCATTCTCAGCCTCTTAAGCTCTTAAAATCACTTAAATCACCTGTTATTAAGCTTGCTACCTAGAAACTGACTGAAAAATATCAGAGCAGTCACTAATAGTTACTGGGTATAGAGGAGTTCTTGTTTTTCCATCAACTTCTCATTTTCTCAGTTTGTGTATTTTCTCCTGTAGTCACATAAAGTTGGATCATAGTACATGTTGGAATGCATTCAATCTTTCATTGAATGTGCCACTGAAATTGATGGGAAGAAGTTTAATAGTTTTTTTACAATGTTTTCCAGTACTTTAGGAGTAGAAATTGTGTTGAGGAGACAGGATGAGTATTGAGATGATTGAATCATGTGATTTGCTTACCCTTTAGGCTGGCCTGTTAAGCTATGTGGACCCAGCTACCGGTTTCGTGGTGCTCACCATGCTGGCCCACTTGCAGAGGGGCGCCTGCTGCGGCTCTGCCTGCAGACACGTGAGTAACAATTTGCCTTGTAATAGCAGTTTGCGGTGCTGCTATAACTTCATAAAGACCTGTTATTTGAACAACAAGTCAAATAAAAGAGCCAAATAGACCTGGAGTGCACTTTTCACAAGCTACTTCAGCCAAGGACAATGAAGTCCTTAGTACCAACATAGGACCTTTAAAGTTAATGGAATTTTGTAATGTTTCATGGTAAGCATCAGTCCCTAAAAATGCTGCAACTAGAAATTCACGGGAGCCCTTTATTACAAGCAAACTTTTCATGAGGTTCCAAATAAGTTATGTTCACTAGGCAGGTACAAAGAAGGCAGGAAAAGGAATCAAGGAGGTGGCAATCTAGTTCCCAAGAAGCATTTTCTTCATTATTAGCTGAATAAATAGAAATTAGGCCAGCCTGAAGAAGTGAAAGGTGGGTTGCCTTCAAATGATAAAGATTTCTTTCTTCCTTTCCTTCCCTTCTTGCCAATCCCTTCTACTTGCCTTCCCCTCTCTGTCTCCCTGTCTCTCTGACTCCCTCCCTCCCTTTCCCTCTCTAGCTTTTTTTCCAGTTCTTTACTTTTAAAGCAACTACAAACCCCAGTTTCCCCAAATTTAGTATTATACATTTCCTAATAATTTTATATCAGTAGGTAATACTTATATGATTATTGCTGAAAATAAGTTAGTTCCTCCTTCCCTATATTGGCAAATAAATATGAATGAGTTTTTACTATTAAAAACATAGTAAGGGAAATTGTTATAGGGTTAAGATATAAACCAGTAACCTGTCTATAGAACATTTTATATGGTTTGTTGCAAGAAAGGATTACTTCCTTTAATTGAACTGCTTCTTAATTAAAAAATAGACACTAAGTGTATATATTTACTGCAGCCTTATTGAAAAACTCAGCCTTCACTTTTATGTATAGTCCTACTTGTGCAATGAATGCTGTTTCTAATCAAATGCATAATAGCTTTGTGTAAATTGATGAGTTGGGATATTCTAAGTAGATATTTGACAGTAAAATTCTTAAAGTTGGAAGGATGCATTTAGGAAATGGTTCTTGAACCCTAATTAGGACCATTTGTGAAAGTTGCTGTTCTTCTCTTGGTCGACAACACTTGATAGAGCAAATGATCTATATAATGTTCTTAACAATTTTTTTTCACTTGAAAAGAAGTGTGCTTTTTCAAAATAATTGTTAAGTCATTTAATAATATGCTTTATTTCTTCTGCAGTGTCCATACGGTCAAGTCAATGTTAAAGATCCATCTAAAAAGAAGCAATTCAATTCATATTTTTATGTTTGACAATGATTTTTGTCACTGTTCTCTGATTAAATATGTACTTAAAAATAAATGTCTAATTCAAAATTGCTTTCTGTGTTCTATTTATTGTAATACAAGTCTGATCTGAAATACCCATATTAAAAGAACATCAATGGAAAAGCTAACAAATATGTGTTTTGAAGTAGCACAGTGATAATTATTCCTTTTTTTTTTTGCTTCATTATCAGACACATATGTTGAGGAAAGAAAATAATGACCATTCTGCTAAATACAAGTAGCAATTAGGTCACATGGGTAGCTCTTGACGTCTTTTAGCCTTGGTTCTCTACTGTTTTCTTATCAGTGTTAGCAGCCAAGGGAGGTTGCTGGCAAACAGAAGGTTATTTGTTCATGTGATTTATATCTTGAGTATTAGGAGGGTGATATGATGCAAGTTTTTGAAGCATATGAGTGCCCAAGAAATGCTCTCATCTTTCTTCTCTACTTTTAATAAAACCTTTAAATCACACTGACTTGGAGGTTGGGCCGCTGAAGACATGTTATTGACCATCTTTCTTTTTTCCTCTTCCATTTCTTTTGCCACTTGCCAGGCAGATCTGTCTTTGTTCCATTCACTGTGGTGATGATCTTTCCAGGAGGCATCAGTCCCCAAGCTGAGTCAAGAGCTCACAGGGACTGTTCTTTTCACACCCTTTCTGTTTCAGCATAAAGATAGCGGTCCCCAGGTCACCCTTTCCTAGCCACTGGCTGGTGTTCAGTAAAAAGAGGCTTCTACCTCCTAGGAAAGACATCTTGCCTGGAGTGGACCTTCTGCCTTCTCCTGGTGGAATCTGAAAGGTCCTCAAAGACCTCAGTTGCCTCCAAAAATTGTTGATGTTTTTGGCACTAGTTCTGCAGGTACTCTAACTGTGTTGCCCTAAGCAACCATTTGCTTGGCCATATGAGATGTCAGCAGCTTTCTTACATTCAAAAGCGCCATGTTTTTCACTGAAATTGTCATATCCACAAATTACTTTGTGGTTGGGGGAGGGAGTAGGAGAAAGTGGTCAGCACTGTGACTGTGGAGGCAGCTAACCTTTCCAGAAAGGCACAATAGTGCAGGCAAGTCCATTTCTTTTCCATTCGTAGGTCAAGAAGCAGGCAGCTATTTTCACATTTCCCCCTAGAATTGAAGACAGACAAGGCCCTTTTCTGGATGAAGGGTGGATGATGCTTTCTTCACCAACCTCCAGAAGAGAACAACCCTAAAAGTTCATCTTTCTAAAGAAAAAGAATAAGCCACCATGAATGACCCAAATGGGGAACACTTGTCATTCTTGGCAGAACACTGAACCTTGGTGGCAAGTGCCCAAAGGAGCTACTGGTCAGGGAGCAGGGCAGGAGCGAAGGTCTGAAGTTCAGAGATGGTCTGGAGAGATGCACTTGAACCACACATCAGGGTGGCAGCTAGGCGGTGCTCCCACATTAAATACAATATGGCCACATAAATAGATCTTACTGCAAAAAGCTTTAAGCTATATTGTATTCACACATTGTAAAGTAAAAATGCAGGTTTCTTATTAGGTGTCTGTACACAAACACATGTGGTTGCTGGGAAATAGAGACTTCCCATTTAAATCAACTCATGCTGCTCTACTTTCAAGGTTTCTGGAGAGACTCCTGCCCCAGGAGCAATGAATCGAGGGAGCCTGATTTCTAGTTTGTTTCTACCATGGGATGGTCTAACAAAACCTGAGGTTATAGTTCTTCAGCTAGCAAGGAAGAGGAGAGCTTTTATTTTTAAGAGAGGCCCCCAAACAGGGTGTGCTTGGGATGGGACCTGGAAAGTGTCTTTGTTTCAGCAGTTTCTCCTCCCCTCAGTGGTACAGTTTCAATGGTGCAGTTTTACTGCCCAAAGCTGATGGGCCTTAGATTCATTTCTAGACAAGGCTGGGAAGTGGGCTCACTACATACCATAGACAAATGGCACTTCCTATGGGCACAGCCCCTGTCCAGCCCATGGGGAGCCTTGCCCTCCGCACTGTCCCTACTTCTGCTATTCATCTTCTCTACATCCCAGCAGTGACTTGAGTTTGTGGGCTGACACATGTCCAGGGAGGTAGATTTAAAACTCCGTGCTATTTTGTTTTTCACTGAAACAATTAAGAGCTACTCCTTGGTGCTAAAACTATTCTCTCCCTCCAAAAACAAACAAACAACAACAACAACAAAAAAAAGATATTCTGTGTTGGAGTGTGTGCCTGTTGATCAACCTTGGAGAATGTGACTTCTGAGGAAAGACAGTGACAGAAGAAGCCTTTACTGTCTTCAGTCAGAGACTGGGTTGTCCCTGGAGCTCCCAGTCTACTCTGGACCTCCAGGGCCCTACATGTGCCTGAGTGCTGTGCTGACCCTCATCCCCACAGATTTGCTTTAGGATTCCTGACACCAAAAGGACGGTCTTAGGGCCATGCTTGCTGTGCTTAGAGTAGAAAAGCCAAGGCTAGCCCAGAGGGTATGGACTGTAGGGAGATTTGAAGATCCCTAACACCCACATCCACCTGAAATTTGCGTACTAAAGTATGAGTTCAGATGTGTGCTTCAGTGCATGTGTTGCAGGAGCGTGTGTGCAGAATGCATATCATTATCAAATACCTAAGAGCCTTTGAGCTAAAAGAGGTTTAAGACTGTTGCTTACACAAAATTGAGCTGAGAGCACCCAGGCATTCTGGGGTTGTCACTACCCTCCACCTGCTCCATGGCCTCACTGAAAGGCTTAGAAGATGAACCCCAGAGCTGGATCCTTTCCTGGAAGGGAACACAAACCGACAGCAGAAACAGTGGAGGAAAGAGCTGAGACCAAGATGGGAAGGGGAGAGTCTAGGACAGGAAGCATAAAAGGTAAACCTCTGAGATGGCTGGTGGGGAGAGTTCTAGTTCTGAGGCCAAGGTAGAAAAAGAGATTCTGTATAGACTGCTGTGTGCGATATTCAGGATTCGGGATGAGAAGGGAATGCTACGGGCCTCACATTTGTGCTTCCTGCGCTAGCCTTTCCCTCCACTAAACTGTAGCCAGCGAGATTGCAGTGTGGTTGCTTCCCTCTCGCGCTGTCCAGGTGTCGTCCCAATCCTGCATTGTGACCCCTAAATTATGGGAGGCGCACGGGCGCTCCTGGTCCATCACATTCTCTGCCCACTGAACACTTAGCCCACGCACAGCCGTGGAACAGCTACGGTGGTAGAGGGGAGAGGGGAGGCGGGTAGAGAGGGCACCACCGTCACCTGGACCAGCATCTTGAAGCTGCCAATCTCAATTCTCACACCCCCTTACCCACTGGCTCCGGAGCCCAACAGTGATCGCGCACCTCCCCATCTCCCAGGGCGAGGGGCACACCTGGTGCGGAGTGGGTAAATAATTGGCCAGAGGCCCAGCTTCCCCACTCTGCCTCCACTTCCAGCGGCCTGACTCCTCCTGGGGCGACGCAGCGCCTCCAGAACCTGAGACCAGGTAACAGGACCCCTGCCCCGTGCCGGGTCCGAGTCCATCCCTGCGAACACTCCTCTGACGGGGTTTGAGTGCAGGTCTTGTTCCAGAAGATTCATCGTCACCCAGCCCCTAGTAGCGGCCTGAGCTGGAGCGCTGCCCCGGCTGCGCTCTGACCGGTGCGGGACCTCCGCCCTAGAGCACAGAATGCTCTGCAACGCGCTGGTCCTGGTTAAGAGTGCGGCGAGCGGAGAGCGAGGAGCGACCCTGACGGGAAGGCAGGGAGGAGGTGGCTGAGCAGTGAATGGCTTAGCCCAGTTTTCCCGCAGGAGCTACCGCCCATTCACCGTCTATGCGGCCACCAGCTGGCGGCAGCATCTTTTAGGTTCCAGCTCCTGGAAGGCAAAGGCGGGCTAGGGGGCCAGACGCCCAGGGCGCACTGCGGGACTCCAGCCCCCAGCCTACTCCCGGCAGCGCCTGGATTCTAGACGCTTTCGGCTTTATGAGGCTCGGTTACCGCCGAGTCCTCCATTAACACCTCCTCTGATTATTTAGAGGCTGTAAGGGCTGCGCCAGCTTCAGAGCGCGTCGCGGGTACCGGCCCACGTCGTACCCTCTGCCCCGTCCTCCCTCCTCCTCCGTCCAATTTAAAAACATAAACAGAAAATAAAAGACAGGTGGAGGGAGCCGAAGGTCAGAGGTGAGGCATTCAGGTCAGTTCTGATGGGGGATGGATTTCCATCCAGTGGTCCTCAGTGTATTTTTTATCTGTTTGCGCTAACAGAGGGACCTTTGGCGAGACTTGGGGACTGGCCCGAACCTCTGACCACCATCTCCCGCCCTGCCAGTGCCCAGCACCAAATTCTTGGGGGAAAACATCTGACATCTGGACATCAAGGTAAGATCCCGATGGGGGTGGCTGAGCTGAAGCAGTTTCCTGTGCTCGGAGCGTGCCCGAACGGCCAGAGCTCCGGCGTCTCAGGAGTTCCCCGAGCAAAGCTCAGCTTTGCTCGAAGACGCGTTGGTGCCTGAGGTCCCTGCGGGACCAGCGGTTCCGACAGCCCCGCCAGGCGGGAGGAAGTGCTTGGGGGACCCGGCCTCACTGCCCGGCTGATGCGCAGCTTTTCACTATCAGTGCAACCACCATTAACGGCGCGATCAACTGTTTCTGCTCGAAGAATGCTGAACGGCACCACTCTAGAGGCAGGTGAGTTGTAGACCAGGTTTCTTTTCGTTTTTTCTCGTTCTTCTTCTTGGGAGTGCATGATAGCTTCTGTGTGTGTGTGTGTGTGTGTGTGTGTGTGTGTGTGTGTGTGTGTATGTATGTAAAGGCTTACGAGGTTCCAATGCAGAATCTGGTTCAGATTCTTCTGACAGACCAGACTCCTAATACCTGCGTTTGCTTCCTTTTGTCCTTCTCTTGAATGCTTTTGACTTTCCTCAGGATACGGGTCGGGGTCCGGGCGCCGGGCAGAGGTCATGGAGCCACTGAGCCTGCCGCAGCTGCAGGCGCTGGACGCCCTTCCGACCCTCGCGGAGCTGCTGTGGGCGCCTCCTCGCTGGAAACAGTAGGGGACAGGCAGGAAAGACTTCCTTCCTCATCTTCTGGGGTTTGACTGGAAACTGCCTTCACACACATTTGTAGTTGTTCAATCCTAGTCAAGCGCAGCGTTTTCTGCGCATAGTCTCAGAAGAGCCTAGTAGGATTCACCCTCTATTTTGGGGGTGGAGGTGGGAGGTGGGCAGTGGCGCATCGGCTCTCAGGCAGATTTCAGAAAAGAGATATTCTAGACCTAGGGGCTGAGCGGTTAGAGACAAGCTCAAGGGACAAGGAGGGCATGGACTTGAAGGCAGTGCGCAGTGGGCGCTGGTTGGCACTGGGCACGCAGGGTGTGTGTGTGGACGCAGAGCTGGTAGATGGACCCGCTGGTCCACGACCCCAGACCAGCAGAGCCAGCAGCTCTTTAAGGTGCGCAGCTGGGGTGCGGTCCTTGAGTCCCTCTCCAAGCAATCGTGCTCCCCTTGCCGTGGATCGGGACGGCTTCCCGAGTGCATCTGAGGTGCGCCCATGTGGCTGCACCAGTCTGAATGTGCCCATTTCAGTTTGGAAAAGGTTTGTATGTAGAGCAGTCTGTCTCCACTATTAACGGAAAGGCACCTCTTGGCGGTCCTCTCTTCTCGGCCCAGCACAGGCCCGACATTCAAAGCCACTGGCGCCGGTTGAGCTCGCAGTTCCTAGCTCAGGAGGCTTTGGCGGTGCCCCTGAAACTGCCAAAAGTTGGACAAGATTTTAAGCGCTGCATCTTTCAGACTCAAAGGGGCACAGGATTATGGCCTCAAAATTCAGGTCTGGTGGAAAGCAAACTTGAGTCACCTATGTTATCAAGAGATTCACATTTGGGAGTTACTCCAAAGTGCCATCTGGTCCCTGGGCAAAGCCACACGACCCTTTACGTTCCTTCTGGAGAGGTTGACTGGGCTTGGGCACTTTTCTCAGGTGTAACTGCCTAGGATAAGGACGTCCAAGTCTCATTAGCCCTAGAGGAAATTCTAGATTCTGGAACTCCACCTAAGATCCTGTGCTCCGCCAGAGTTCAGCTTCTTTTTTGCTTTCCTGAAAGCAGCAACAGTAGCCACAAGGGCTCTAGTGCAGCAGACAGGAAATCAAGCCCAGTGGATTGCATGTGCCCATTGCTTGTAAGGATGCTTTAAATCCAGAGGGGAGCCCCTCCCCCAACCTGCCTCCAGCACCTGTCCCACTGAAGGAGCTGGGATTTAGCCCCAGGAGTGCTCCAATCGTTATAGAACACTTGCAGGTCTTTCAGCCCCAATCTGGGAGACCAGAATGCTTTCCTTCTAGGTGAAACATGGCAAGGAAACAAAGACACAATCCAGATTTATAGAGTTTAGGGTCCTTTGAGGTTGGGTGTGGGGAGAGGGAAGCCTGTAAGCAATCCTTCAGGGCTCCAGGGCAGAAAAGTTAGTACACCTTGGGTCACACACCCAATTCAGTTTGGAAAGCCATCCCCTCACATCTCCTGGGCTTCTTCTGGAGAAACTGAAGGACCAGGACTAAGTAGCGGGGAGCTATCTCCACAGCACTAGCAAGGACCTCCCAAACCCCAGCGGACCTGGCCCTACACCAGCTTTCTGCAGACTTCCTGCCTTCCCTGAGCAGGAAGAGTCCTGGCAGTTCCCTTCTTTATGGGAAGTAGCAAATCCCAATGGGCACATGGAACTTATAACTAAAGTTTTAGAAGAAAGAAGTCATAACTAAGGGTTCAGCTGGGAAGCTGATTGCAGGAGGTACAGTGCCTGATAGATGATTTAAAACTGTGTGTGGACTAGATGAATGGATGAATGATTAGAAGGCTTACAGCTCTTCTGTACTTTGCTTCCCTGGAGACTCTTCAGAAAGTTCTGCCTTTTCCAAGAGTTATTTAAGTTTTCCTTTCAGGAAGTATTCAAAGTTTCATCTCTTACATGGAAAAATGGTGTTCCTAGATTTAAAAAAAAAAAAGCTCTTTATGCTGAGTAGGACCACAATACAACAACCACACTTAATTGTGAATATCTTATTTGACAGTGGGAAAGCATTTAGCACAGAAACGGGACAAAGTGGGCTAAGGTTCTGTATTTACACACACACACACACACACACACACACACACAGGGCAGCACTGAGAGAGTGAACTGCTGACTCCTGTGCCGGCAATCTGCCCCTTTGTGAGAGGACCTGCTGTCTCTGAAAGGGCTCCGGCCCTCAGCCCCTCCTTAGGGCCCTTCCTGTGTGCACGTGGGTTTGAAAAGCTCATTGATTTCCATCCAAAGGGGCTAATTACATTACTTACAGTAAATAGCCGCCCTGCTGTCAGGTAGGGCTGCCAAAGTGCACGGGGGGTGTCTCCAGCTTAGTTCACTTGATTGGCTTCATTTTTGTGTGAAATTGTGTTTTATGAGCTGTATTCTGGCACCCAGAGGACCTTACAAGTGGCCAGTCTGCAAATAACATTATTTCTGACCCTNAAAAAAAAAAGGGGGGGGGGAAGGAGGGGAAGCAGTAGGGTCTTGGGTTTCATAGAAGAGGCAACTCCAGCAGCCTTGGATGGAGATGCTTTGGGACAGGAAGTCAGGCTGCTACACCACACCATGGGTGGCCTTCCTATCTTCTTCCCTCCCTTCCTTCCATCTCATCTTCCTCCCTTTTTCCCCTTCCTTCCTCTTCTCATTCTTATGCTTGCTCTTTTCTTTCTGTCTCCCTTCCTTTCCCCCTCCTTCTTTCTTTCCCTAGCTTCTTCTCTCCTTTCATCTCCTTAGGTTTGGCTACAGCTCTGCCTGGGGCTCCCCCGGGTGGAGGGAAGCGGGTCTGCCACTGGGAGGCTCCTCTAAAGTTTCCAGGATGTGTCAGGAAGTAAGCCCGAGGTGCTCCTGGGCAAGTTGGTTGGGAGTGGAAGGAAGAAAGGAGCAGAGAGCGTTCAGGCTTCCTTTTCTCTCTGGCTAAAGCAGGGTTTATTTCTGTCCTTGCCTCTTGATTCAGGGCCCTACTGGGCCTCTAGATGCTTGAATGAATCCACAATATCAGAGTATTGTGGACACTTTTTAAAGGGGCGAGGCAGGGAGGGGCTGCCCCGACAGGAATGGAAGGCTATAGAACAATCTCATCTCTTGTGAGGACCAGCTCTGACATTCTGCTTGTCAGTTCTCACCTTTCTGTCCTGCAGAATGAGGCGTCCCTCTCGTGCCCTCCTAAGTGTGTGGGGTGCCAAGTTTTACAATTCCCTGTCTTGTGAGGGTAGTGGGAACGGCATGCAATGGGTCAGTGCCTGGACCTACAGGGGCAGATGCCAAGTTCATCATGCCGAGTCACTTCCCCTGTTGACAAGTGTCAAATGCTAGAATCTCCAGCAGTTTTTTCAAACTTCAGTAGTAAGAATAATATTGAATGGGTAAGGTCCTGTTGCATAATCATATCTGCAAGAAGACGTCCTGTCCCCTGCTATCTATTTTTTTCTAATAAACTCTTTTCACCAAAAGTGTGTCACAGAAAGGTTGACGCTCCAAGCCCCTTTTTACTTTGGAGGACACTTGGAGGGTCATGAGCTCTTACTGCTGTGAGGCCAAAAGATGAACTAAATCTTCAGTTGCTTTCAAAAATTGAGTTGAAGATGAGGGATGGGGAAGAAAGGAACAAGCGTTCAGTTCTCCACTTCAGCAAACTGCTTGAATTTCTGCCCAATCATTATATGTTTTGAGTGATGAAAAAGTCGACAAGGAGCAAACTAAGTTTGGAGCTGACATTCCGTGTGCTCTGAGCCAGGGTCTGATCTTGAACTGGGATCAAATGGACAAGCTCTCAGCCTCCTGCATCAGGGTGCAGACAATAAGGGCTCCTTTCCCCTTTTAAAACAAAGACTCCTTTTCCCCTTTAAAGCCTGACTGCTGAGAACTCTTGGAAGGATATGTGGGGTGTGTGTGTGTGTGTGTGTGTGTGTGCCCCCGCGCGCACGCGTGCGCGCCTTGCCAGCACGCACACGGGCGTATTGTGGGGAGGCGAATGCCTCCTCCTCCTCCTGACTCTCCCCTCCATCCCCCCACCCCTTTGTAATGTTTGTCCCTGCTTGCCCATCACCAGGGGGTTGAGAGGAGTATGACAGGTCTTTGTTGTCTGAATAAAAATCCGTGGCAGCTCCAGGGAGAGAACTCCTCCTACTAAATTATCAAAAATGGGCTGGCTTTAGTCTCTTAACAAATTGGACACAGCTCCGGCAAGGAGCAGTCCCCTACCCAACCCATAGGCACTGCGAACTTGCGAGCAGCCAGGGACCGCTGAAAATAGCACTTCGTTTTCTTTCTTTGTGTTCTAAACTATTTTCTTGTTTCACCAGATTTTTGTCTTCCCCCCCTCCACCCCCGCAGTTGTTTTCCATTAGTAAGTCGATCTCTCACCGCAGAAAAGATTCGCCTTCTATCCTTTTCCCCTCCGCCAGTGTTTGTTTTCTACACATCTCCTTCTGGGAGCCGCTAAAGCTTTATCCCCTCCTCACTGCGGTTTTGTTTTTTTTTTCCTTTTTTTGCCTTTTCTTCCCAAATAGACCTATTTCTGTCTGCCTCTTTCTTCTTGGCTTTCTTCCTCTTGCGCTCTGTCCTTGCGCTCCTCCACCTCGCAGCTTTCTGCGGTACCGGTTGCTCCTTCACTCGGATGAGCTGAGAGCCCCGGGCGAGTGTTTATGGAAATAGTGGGGTGTAGAGCAGAAGGCAACTCCTGTCCTTTCCGCCCCCCAGCCATGCTCTTCCACGGGATCTCCGGAGGCCACATCCAGGGCATCATGGAAGAGATGGAGCGCAGATCCAAGACCGAGGCCCGTTTGGCTAAAGGCACTCAGCTCAACGGCCGCGACGCGGTAAGGACTGGCCCCTGCGAGCAGTAGCTGGCCACCCCTGAGCGCTGTTAAATGAGCCTGGATTCCCGGGCCTCAGAGGTTGGGGCTGGCGGGCTGTAGGGAAGGTTGCCTGAGGACGTCCGCTGGGTTTACTCCCTTTTCCACCTAGGTCTGCGCTAAAACTCCCTTTCTGACTTCCAGCGCCTAAGCTCCCCCAACCCCAAGCTAACAATCCTGGGTAACAACTGTTCTCTGACAAGCAGGGTGAGCCAGGGGCCTCCTCTTATGTAAACCTCAAGCTCCTGCTTCCGATCTGTCTAGATTCCGGGTGTATCCTTGGCAGGGATCAGCAGCTCCAAGTGAAAGCTGGGCGCAGGAAATAGGAGGACCCCTTGCAGTCCAGGAGCCTGGGCCAAGCAGGAGCCTGGTGGCCTTAGTCCCTGGCCCCGAGGATGGGATCTTTGGCTGGGACCTAGACCTCACCGGCTCTTTTCCAGTTCTCCAAATGCGTGAAGCTCAGCGTCCCAAACCTAGAGCTTTACAGTCCTGTGCATCCCAATTTTGCCTTTTTAGTTTGCGGGAGGGGGAAATCAAAGAAAAATTGCGTAGGAGCAGGGGAACTACTCCAAATGCAAGAACTTTCTAACCTTTAAATGAAGTAATCAACCACCACTAGTACTTAAAACAACAAAAGTCACGTCCTCTTAAAAAAAAAATACACAATCTAAGTGTTTCTCTTTTTCACTTACGAGCCAGAGGGAGAGAACTACCGAAGTCTCCGGAAGTGACCCCAGCCAAACAGTGCTGTGGGACGTAAATGCTCTGGTATCACAAGGGGAATGGGTGCCCAGACTTACCCAGGAGACCACCTCAGCCTGGCTGGTGGTGCCAGATAGCAGAGTGGGTAGATGTACCTTCGTTTGAGACATTAATTCAGTGCATGCATCTAATCCGAGTAAAGAGCAAAACTTTTACGTCTCTAGGCCCGCCAAAATTTTGTGAGAACTTCCAACCCACTTCCAGTAGTTCTGAGGGGAATGTTTAAGGATTAATTTGTTTCCCTTTGTGTGATTATCCTATTTAAAAATAAAAGGCAACAGCCAAATCCGGGCCTGGGCTCTACAAGGTGAGATTTGCCATCCTCTGTCGCCTTAGTGGAACCCAATGGGAGGCTTCATTTTGGCACCGAATAAGATGTTTCGGGACCAGGATTTTCCTGTTTATGCTGATGCCTGAGAAAGAGGCACTGTGCTGAGAGGACTGGACAACGGTCCATCTTTCAGACCAGCCACTTTGCACCCTTTCTCATGAGGCAAGAAACCAACAGCCCTGAAAATTAGTGAACAGGAGGATCTGCTACTTATATCCCGACCAAAACAATGCTGACCAACTTATGAGCACTGGTAGAGTACTTTCCTGGATTTGTACTTTGTCGCTACCTGAACAAAACTAAAGAAAGAATTCTAGATTTTTGTGCAAGCATTTTTAAGCTAGTTCAGATTTCCTTTCCACTTCCCCATAACAGTATGTTATTTTATTTTATGTATTTTTGCAGCCACAAAGTTCAGTTTATAAGTATTCTATTTTGGGGAACACGCACCAAATTCTTGCCAAGAAGCGCTCAGTCTTTCTGGAGCAAAGACCAGGACAGTTGAGAGGTCCTTAGGTCTATAGTACCTGAAGGATGCAAAGGCGGGCTCAGAGAGACACCGAAGGAAAGGACGAAGCGGCAAAGGGAGAGACTGCAAGGGTTTACTGACGACGTTTGCTTTTTGCGCTGCGGCTGCGCCCCTTGGCCAGTCACCTTGCATGCTGGGCTCGCACTGCCGAGCCGTGACCCGCTCTCCTTAGCCCTGCGTTTGCTTGCCTTGCAGGGGATGCCCCCGCTGAGTCCGGAGAAGCCCGCTCTGTGCGCGGGGTGCGGGGGCAAGATCTCGGACAGGTACTACTTGCTAGCTGTGGACAAGCAGTGGCACCTGAGGTGCCTGAAGTGCTGTGAATGTAAGCTGGCGCTCGAATCTGAGCTCACCTGCTTCGCCAAGGATGGTAGCATTTACTGTAAGGAGGATTACTACAGGTAAGTTCTCCCTGCGCAGCGCTCCTCACGCCAGGATGCAGGGCACCACGGCTAGCGACCGTTAAGTCCCCTCTCAGCACCCCACCTTTTGGGGACGGTTGTCTTTCTTGAGACGGGAAGTTCACTGTTTGTCTTCAGGCCATGGTGGCTCCGCCTCCCACCCTAGGAAGAGAGTGGGGCATCCAAGGTACGGAGCGCTCTCAGCTCCTTAGACAAATTATGAAAAAAGTCAGTGAATCTGAGGAAGAGTGAACTAACTGTAGCTGGAGACTTGAATTAAGTTGCCTCCTCACCTCCCCCCGCTTATTGCGAATTGAGCAGTTTAGGAGTTTGGGAACTGGTGGCCCCGGCAGCAGGGAGTGCATGGGTTGGGAAACCGTTGACTTCATAAGTGGCAATGACAAGGAGTAAAAACGCAACTGCCCGAACCCAAGTCTCTCAGTTCAGGGTTCCCTTTACTGTTAGTTTGAACCCGACTACAGAGAAAACAACCGCAGTAGTGTTTGTTGGTACTTCTGGATTGGACAGACATAACCATGTACAGGTGATCTCACTCCACGCTAAATGGATGCAAGAGAAGTGGTGGAAGAATATGTCTTCCTCCACAACACTGCCCTTACCCAGGTTTGTCTGTTTTGAGGCCCAGCCGTTAAGGGATATCTTCCTTCATAGAATATTGTGTAGTAGAGGAAACTGTTCAC
Source organism: Octomys mimax (assembly GCA_002564305.1). Lineage (NCBI taxonomy): Eukaryota > Metazoa > Chordata > Mammalia > Rodentia > Octodontidae > Octomys > Octomys mimax. The sequence continues at coordinate 23,001 of NDGM011197313.1, forward strand.
GTTGGCATTACGATTTAATGTTTTCAGTAGCGCTGTGAAATAGATACCGTGGGGGAGGTTTCATGAAATATTTTTGTAGAGAAAGAAATAGAAGCTCAGCAACCAATTCTTTCTTTACTGTGAGGATATTTGCCCAGGTGCTGTAGAAAAAGAAGAGGTTAAATGAACACATAAAACTAATGTTCAAAGTGGGCCCCAATATCTCGACCTTCTGGAGAGCCTCGGTACTGCTCTGGTGGGAGATGACCTTCCTTGTATTGACCAGAGCCCTGACTCTTCGGTTTCCTTCTAGAAGGTTCTCTGTGCAGAGATGTGCCCGCTGCCACCTTGGCATTTCTGCCTCTGAGATGGTCATGCGCGCCCGAGACTCTGTCTACCACCTGAGTTGCTTCACCTGTTCCACCTGCAACAAGACTTTGACCACGGGCGATCATTTCGGCATGAAGGACAGCCTGGTGTACTGCCGCGTCCACTTCGAGACACTCTTGCAAGGAGAGTATCCACCGCAGCTGAGCTACACCGAGCTGGCGGCCAAGACTGGCAGCTTGGCCCTTCCTTACTTCAACGGCACCGGCACAGTGCAGAAAGGGCGGCCCCGGAAGCGGAAGAGCCCGGCGCTGGGAGTGGACATCGTCAATTACAACTCAGGTGGGTCCCTGCCCCTACCCACCCGGTGCCCAAGGAGGCTTGAGTCCCTTGCCTGTCCAAGGTCTGCTGCAAGAGGATGCTCTGTCCAACATGCCTGCCTCTGTTCTCACTCTCCTTCTCAGTGTGAAGAAAGAAGGAAGAGGGGCCGAAACAGGGAAAGAGGCCACACTTCACTGAGGTTATGGCCAGAAACACATCCAAAACCATCCGGCTGTAGTGACTTCCCCCAGACAGGCAGAGCCAAAGCCTGGTTGCCCATTAGTTAATGAGCCCATTAGTTTCTGGCTCCCAGTTGGAGCAAAACAGCCCCAGGCCAGTTTCTTTGTGGAAGCCAAATTATAGATCCAGGAGGAGTTTTCCTAAATACTGGAGGGGGGAGGGGCTTCAGAGCCCAACCCTAGTCTGTCTAGAGGGGCAGAGGCTATACTCACCAGCCCGAATTTAATGAGCGACATAGTTGGCAGAAGTGTTGAAAACCTGAATCCCTGATCTTGGCAAAAAGCAGTGGTAGGGGCAGGGATCTCTCCACTGATGAGCTGGCCTGTGTCTCTGGTAGGTCAGGGTTTCATCCAGCCCACTTGTTCCCATATGACAGAGCATCCAGACATCCAGACCCTGGGCAATCTACAGAGACTCCAAGCCTGGAGTCCAAGCTTCCTCAGTGGGATCTCATGCTGCTCTTCTGTCTTCCAATAGCCTTCTCTTGATTAAAAACAGAATTCAGGGAGTAGCCTGAGAATACACTTCCTTCCCAATCTGTTTCACACCCATACATCAATTTCCATTGTTTGGTGGCCCGTTCCCATTTCCCATTTCCCAGGTAAGGATGTTGACAGACCCTGGGGACCCTAGCCTTCCTCTAAGGCAAAAGCTCTTCGAGTGAGTCCCAGCCCATGGGAAAAGAGTAAAAAGTCCTGACTAACTTTGGAGAGCATAAGGACTTGATTGCTCCAACTCCACATGCTCTGGCCAAGACCTGTCTGAGAATCTCAGTAAGCAAGAGACTGAGGCCAGGAAGACCATTCTATGGGAAGGGACCTTGGGGAGCACATTATTTTGGCAACTCTACTTTCATCCCCATGAACTCCCTAGATACACTGGCAAATTTGTGTGTCCTAGAACATACATTGTGCCTATTTTTCTCTTTCCGTTCCCAGTGCCTGGCATGATGCATGATGTTGTTGCTGCATGACAAAGGAACAATGCCTGGCCAGTTAAAGATCCACCTAAGGTTACACAGCCAATATAAATGGAGTGGAGAGCTTGCCAGGCAAGGCTATAGGGATTTGAAAGCACTTCCCAGCCCTCTCCCTAGGTTTCCTCCCTTCTGAATCAGACACATTAATTTTGGGCAGTCAAAGCAGGTAGCATTTCAGAGAGTGGGGACACAGAACCCAGAAAAGCTGTATTTGTTCTGAGCAGGTTCATGCTAGGGTAGCCTGGATGAAGAGGAAAGAGTGGACTGGCTCCATATAGCGCCCACTAGCATCAGTTGGTGTGAGGGCAGTAGGCACAATTTTGGGCTTTTCCAACCCTGGGCAGAGGCAGCCACAGCAGGTAGCATTGCCTTTTCCTTTCTCCCTGGCCCCTGCTGTGCTGGGGCAGTGGCTTCGTTAGGGGCCACTTTGTGCAGCACACTTACTTCATCTCCTTTGATGCAAGTTCCCCAGGGCAGGACAGGCAGAATACTAATTGTTCTTTATTAATA